>CALNXK010000033.1:3687500-3742500 GCA_942486035.1 Porites lobata
GCTGTCGATTTGAACGAAAGCATGATTCTTTCACCAATGATGTGAAAAATTCCGGTACACTTTGAAGGTGTTTCGATATCACAATGGACACCAATACCATCAGAAACATCATGCAAAGGCGTTACACTGTTTTCTGGATGTTGCAATGCTACTACAAACGAATTTTTTGGTTCTCGTTGCAGTCGAAGCGATAAAGAACGATAACAGGCAGGCGTGAGGCAAGGGGAAAAGGGGAGACTGGTACAAAGTATAAAGAACTCGTACCCAGTTTTTTTGGGTTGAGTGGATTATGGAGAAGGGAGGGGCGGGGAGGGGATGGTCAGGGGCGGGCAAATTAACAGAAATCTAAATTAACAACTTTTTCTCCCTTACCTCGGCAATGAGTGTCATTTGTTGACAAAGGCACAATTCCAAAGCTTCAAGTATCTTGAAGATCTAGTTAATAAAGGAATTGTTCCAGTCTAAAGAAATACTCACATTAAAAACAGCGGGGTCTAATCCACAAAAAATGAGTCGGTGGTAGTTAATGTGAAATTCCATAATTAAAAGAAAGGGTCCAAACAGGCGAATTACACCAAACCGTCAATAAGCAGAAATAAAAGCGACAAACAAAAAGACATTAGTCCATCACATTAGTTTTCATTACTTTTAGAGGACTCCAGCGCTATAAAAATTACGTGCCTGAAATGATGCATGCACAAATTGGCGAATTTTTTAGAAGGAAAATGTGATAATTTATGTACGCAAAGGGAAAAAAAAATGATGAATTTTTTCGAGTTAATTGCTCTTTTAGTCTCTCTCGAATCCAAAGTAAATTAGCCTGTGTACAGCCACTCCCATCCCGGGATTTAGTTTGATTTCTCTCCATTAAATACTCTGAAACACGCTCACCAAAACATCGAACAAACATACTTCGATTCTATCAGTGGAAGAGAGAAGAAAGAAAACTACTGTGGAACATCAAAAAATTGAACCTTGTAGAAGTAGTTGCTTAGTAAAATTCAAAGGAAATTGGGAATCTTACCTGAACAATTTGAAATCTGTGAGGAAATGCTCAAATGAGTTTGCTTGTCTCCAGTCACTGCACTGAATATATCAGTTTAAATGCAGACGACGGTCAAATATATACTGTGGCTTATGGAAACCAGAAAACCACAAAACTGAAAAACGAAAACAACAAACCCAAAACAGAAACACGCAATTAGAAAACAGAAACACGTGGATTCCCAAAACAGAAACACAGAAACACAAACGAAAACCAAACCAGAAACACAAAACTTAAACAGGAAAAAGCAAAAATACTGAAAACTGAATAACAAAACCGCAAAACAGAACTAACACAGAGACTACCAATTTCCAAACGAGGAATAATATAAGACCATATAAGTCAATTTAAAGTCAATGAAATAAAAAGAAGAAAGCAAGAGTAAGCTATATGAAGGTAACAGAAAAAGGGTTAAGAGATACAACTTATCAAGAAAAAGCTAAAAGGAAAAAAAATGTAAAACACTAGTTTCTAATGATGCATCTTAATTCTCTGTAGTAGTCACATCAAGCTCGTTTCCAGGCTATCTCTCCTCTCTCGCTTCAGGGGACTGGCTTAACAAATTAGAGTTTTAAAATAAATCAGTGACAATAATGGGAATCAAACACTTCTATGATGTCAGTTGTTAAAAAGATTACTCAATTCTATATGAGAAAGGGAAAGAAACAAGGTCACGAAAATTCTCATACATTGTGTCGTCACACACCCAAAACCCAAAACAGAAAGACGTGGAATCCCAAAACAGAAACACACAAACACAAAAGAAAACCAAACCAGAAACACAAAACTTAACCAGAAAAAACAAAACTGAATAACAAAACCCGAAAACAGAACTAACACAAAGACTACTAATTTCCAAACGAGGAATAATATATAGAGGATATTACACGGTGGCGCGAAGATATGAATTTTATTTTCGAGTGGCAGAACGAGCGCAGCGAGTGAGTAAAATATTGTTTTTGCCACGAGAAAATAAAATTCATATCTTCAAGCCCCCGTGTAATGTTCTTTTTAATATATAGACAAAAAGACATTGATAAAATAATAGAGGGAAATTACCGAAATTACGATAAACTCACGTGTGAGATTATGGAAAATAAATCACTCGGGTCCCTGATGTAGTTTTTATGAATTTTACGAGTGGTATATTTTCCAGTAAAACACTCGTGTCTATATAATAAAAGACCATATAAGTCAATTTAAATTCAATGAAATAAAAAGAAGAAAGCAAGAGGAAGCTGGTAACAGAAAAAAGGTTAAGAGATATAACTAATCAAAAAAAGCTAATGATGCATCTTAATTATCTGCAGTAGGCACTCCCGTCAAGCTCGTTTCCAGGCGATCTCTTTTCTCTCGCCTCAGGGGACTGGCTTAACAAATGACTGTGTTAAAATAAATCAGTGACAATGAAGACGAATTTCATTTTCTCTTGAACTGTCCAAAGCATTCAATCCCAAGGGAAAAATTCTACAATCAAATCCAACTTAATTTTGTCAATTTTAATCAGCTATCTTGCACTGAATTAATAATTAAACTGATGAATTCACAGAATTTTTCTCTAAATTCACATTTGTTAAAATTTTTCTCATTATGTAATGATTTACGTAATAATTTGTTATCAAATCGTACTGATGACACTTGATTGACCATTGTAATCATTGCATTGTAATCATTGTTTTTTTTAATTGGCTTATTTTCCCCATTAATTATTAGTATTAATTGCGACTTTATCTTAACAATTTTGCAATACTGTAACTTCATATAGTCATGCAAATAAAGCTTATGTTGTTGTTGTTGTTGTTACTATTGAGAATAATGGGAATCAAACACTTCTATGATTTCAGTTTTAAAAAAGATTACTCAATTCTATATGAGATCAGAAAGGGAAAGAAACAAGGTCACGAATATTCTCTTACATAGAAGTTCTTTGCGTCGACACACACCCCACATCCAAATTTCCCTCAAGTGCCCCCGCCCTACATACCCGCTCCAGGACAAGAACATGCTTTTTCGTTGAACAGTACCCTGCTGCCGGGGGGGGATCTTGAATTTCCGCTATGTAAATTTAGTGTTACTTCCTATGTTAGCGCACCCCCGTTAAGTCAATAACAAAAGCAGTGTCCGTCAGTTACAGTCTCTGATGGTGAGCTGCATGGTCAAATCATCCTTACTGACTGCAGGCACGACAGCTGCTTTCAACTATTTAAAGCAGGAGATTTTGTTACTTGGTCAGAGAAAAGGTTTTTAACCTCAGCATTTGCCATAAAATGGGAGGATCCCGGGGAGGTGACGGGGAGGTTTAGGGTATTTATGGGGTAAAGGTAGGGGGAGATGGGGCGGGGTGACCCTTCCCTTACTATTGACCAAACCCTAGGCTCTAAGACACTTCATTTCCAGCAGAAAACAACCACCCCTCCCACCCCTCCCTAAACCCCCTCAAGGTCTGGATCCAGTACGATTATGTACGAAGTTTTACATTTGAGCCGAAGATAAAGTATCCATGCGGTAAAAGGGAATGCATACCCCCCCCCCCTCTCCGTGCGATCCCTTTGCTACACCCATCTCTGCTTTTACTGTCCCAAAAGCAGTTTGCCCTGCGATTTGCTGAAGAATGGACGGATTGATTTGCTTAAAGGAAGTAGGCGAAGTCGACATCTATAATATTGGTCTAACAGAACTTTAATAACACATAATGATGAATAGGAAAACTAAAACTCTATCTCCCATTAACAGACAATGAAATTCGACGATGAGCTTACTTACGTGAAAATCATTGAGAGCAAGATCACTTTTGTTGAGGAGTTAGTAAACTGTTTTCTATATGAACATTTTTATGAGCTTGTAGGTTGCTTAAATCACCACCCTTATTTTTTCCATTGTAAAACCATGGCAGTGGCCAAAAACAATGTAAGGAACCGCGAAAAGGTCACAGCAAAATACAGTTCAAATCAGCGCTGTTCAGGGAAAAATTTATTCGTACTTAGACAGATACTTTATAGTTTATTTTCCTTATTTTTAAGATTTTTTTTATCTTCCTGAGTTATTTATGAGCTCTGAGGACTAAGCTGCCTTTTGTTTTGCTGTTACTATACGCATGTGAGATGGCTGCTTTTGTGAAAGCTAATGAATCTTCAAGTTCCTCAATAAATTCCACAAACACTTGCAGTAACAAAAGAGTTAATAATCACGAATCCACACATAGGGATACCGAATTTCGGTTGTATTGTTTTTAATATTGTTTGTAACACTTTCCACCAATGAGTTTATCGTTGTCGACCCACCAATGAGTTTATATCATTGTCTCTATCTGAGTTACAGCGAAAATCAGAACTACTCTGTTTGCTGATAAGATAATTCCGAGCAAAATCCAACATACATTTCCCACATAACTGAACCAGTGGAGTGTTTTAGGAGCAAGCAAATCTTTAAGACCTTCTATGTCGTAAGTCTAGTCTCTATTGCGATACTGTCACAAACGGGGGAAAGCGAGTAAAGAAATTTGGTCAGCCTGTGTTGTCTATGATTGATTGTGACAGTGAAATATTTGATCTATAAGTTGTTGTGAACATTAACTGTTGCTATTTTTGCGTACGTGTCACAGGACAAAGTTAACTTCCTATCCCTTTAATTGTCTTGTTTACTATTCCGTGATGGAGACTGGGCCACGACAGGCTGAGAGAAACGGAAAAAAGCGAGCTCAGTTCAGTTTCTGTTCCACAATCGACAAAAGCTTTTAGATCTTGCATGTTGTTTGAGTTTTCTTGCTGAAGAACTAATGCTTGTATATTTAGCCTTTGCATCCTACTGGAAATGATGAAACGAGGAGAATGATTCCCATCTTGTTAACCATGGCTGCTTGGTATATTTGAATCACAAAAACAATGTTTGTAGAACATTCGTGTCAGGGCAAAGTTTTCGTATCTCGAATGTTCGGCAATATCAGAAATCATAAACTGGTCGTAGCCTTTCTGTTTCACGCAGGTAAATTTTACGCCCGTACGCACGTAAAAATTAAGCAACGGTGGAAATCCACCCTTACAGCCACGAACGTTACGACCTCATCCAAAACATGATATTAACGAAACCAACCTCTTATTTTTAGTTTGTGGCAAATTTGAAAATCGCCGTAGGGGTGAATCTTTGCGTCAAGTTTCCAAGGGAAAGAGATTAATCGAAATTAAGCATTCCATCCTAGCTCGAACGAGCTTTAATCATACATTGACTACTAGTAATTTCTATTACCTTCCCGGAAATCAAACAAATTCTGCCACCGTGTGATATTTGCGATATCAACTAAAACGGGGGAATCTGAAAGTTGTAAATATTAATAAACTATTTTTATTTTTGCGCGGGTACGTGTCAGGCCAAAGAACTTTCTGTCTCTTTCATTTTTTTTACTAATCCCCGATGAAGATTAGGCCAGGAAAGGCTGACAGAAATGAAAAAGCGAGTTCGGTTTATAGGTTAAGACAATCGACAAAAGATGAAAGCATGAAAAGATTCCTGCCTGTGAGCCATTTTTAGCTCTTATGAAAGGAATGTGGCCGAGATGGCTCTTGGGTTGATGTGAACCGCTTTATCCTTGATCCAGTTCTGGTTCAAAAACTACCTGAGTTGGTGGGTCCAACGTGTTGGGGCTGATGGGGCAGCCTCGCAATGGGCCCATGTTACCTCTGGCGTTTCGCAGGGAAGTCTCCTTGGTCCACTACTGTTTAGAAGAATCATTAATGATCTCCCGAATGCCTCCGAAGGCAAGGTTATGACTAAACTGCAACGAGAAGTCTAAAGACAACTGAAATTTTAAACCGACTAGACCTCTTTTCTTGTGCCAACGTTGACAACCAGCAGGATCTTCGTCCACGGTATTTGCATTTTATTTCTTTATCACTCTCTCGAACTGGGGCGAATGGAGTTAAGACAACATTAGCTTTAATAGAAAAAAACTGAATGCAAGGCTGACAATGCACGGCAAAGGGCTGATATATTTGGGTACAATATTTCGGGTAACCAAACTCGCCTTTCTCGAAAGAAAATACTATAATTAACGGCTCCTAAAATTAAGGAACAGTTCGTTAAGTGGACCTCTACATTCAAAAGTCTTTATTCAGCTTTAATGCTTTGAAATGAAAAGCACCAAGTGTTACGCGGAAGGCGAACCACGTGATATACAGTTATAACCTTGTGGACGTGCACCTCCCACCTACCCCTCCCCTAAGCTAACATTTTGCCCTAAGTGAGAAGTAAGTGTGAATGTTGGCTTAGGGGAGGGGTAGGTGGGCAGTTTCCCAGACTGTATAATGATCAAAGATCTCAGAGTTACCATCTCTCTCCCTCTCTTGGGACACGCACATGATACTATCGTCGCCAAGGCCAGCAAGCTCCTTGGACCTCTGAAGTGAGCCTGCCCTCTCTCAACGGACGTCAGTGTGAGCAGACGCTCTACCTGTTTCTGGTGAAGTCCCAGGTGAGGCACCCGACTCAAGTGTGGTCCCCAAAACCAATACTCGATCGAGCGTGTACAAAGGCGAGCCACACAAAATGTCAAAATGTCGTAAAAAGATAAACTTGGATGTAGCAAATTTTCAACTAAACAAAAGCACTACTCAGATCTGGGTGACACATCATCAGTATGGAATTTCTGGGCTTGTTCTTTGGACGGGTCATGTCGGACAGGGAGGGGAAACAGTTGTGGCGTCGGGAAATGTCGGCTTTTTTATTTCTCAGGCTACTAGTTTTGAGATTTGCTTCGATCAAGGACAAACCCTCTCTGTGTGTCAAAGAAGATCAACGCCATCTTAACTGTAAATCCTTCTCTCTAGGGAAGATATTGTTATCCCAGAGGTAAGTTCCTTGAGGATTCAAGGACGATCTTTAGCTCCCAACGGTAGCGGCCTCCCACGCTGACTTAAGGAAATCCTAAGAACGTCTGCCAGTGAGGCTACTTCTTAAGAAGCTTATATCGTGTTTACTTCCTCCCCCAAAACAGGAAGAGCGTTGCGTGACGACAAAGAGAACTGACGAGAAGGAGACTGGGTCACGAAAACAGGGAAGCGAAAAGAAAGGATCATTTTGTCTTCAACAGGTTCAGCTTTTTAGGAGTCAGCGGCACACCCGCACCAACATTTCACTCAAGTGCGCACCCCTTGCCGGCACCAGGATAAAAACATGGATTTTTTGAACAGTACCCTGGTGTTAGTTTCGCTTCACCGGTGATCTTGGATTTCCGCTTAACTGTTACTTCTTATGTTAGCAGGTGTGTAAGCTGGCCCCCATTAAGACAATAACAAAAGCGGTGGCTGTAGTTTACAGTTTCCGAAGGTGAGTTGGTGAAATCAGCCTTCTGACTGCCAGTAAGGCCGCTACTTTCAAACGATTGAGACGCCCTTCCGTAACCAAAACCGAAGAGCTGAGACACTTCAATTTGGGAATGAAACAATCGCTCCACCTCGAAACCACCCCAGGCGGGTCTGAGTCCGTTACGGTTTACATACAAAGTTTGACATCTGAGACCAAGATAAAGTATCTGTGCGGTAAAAGGGGGTGCATGCACCCCTCCCCCCCTCCCCGCGCAATCCCCTTGTTAGACCCATCTCTGCTTTTTCTGTCCCAAAAGCAGTTTACCCTGCATTTTGCTGGATGCTCAGATTGATTTACTAAGGAGGGAGGCCAGGCAGACATCTATAATATTGGTCTAACAGAACTTTAATCATATCAAAAACTAAACTTATATACAAGTATGAATACTCGCAGGAAAGCTAAACATGATGTATCAGTCACTTTCAGATAGCAATGACTGCAAATAATAATTCTTAGGTGACGCTAACTGTGAATCAGTGGAGCATTATCACAATCATTATACTAATTACATTCCTATAGGAAAATTTCTTCATATGTAGCAGTATGTTTAGTTATCTAGCTTAAATGTAAATGTCCATTAATTTGTTTCAGTCTTCATTATGGGTCATTAATACACATTGTTATTAACGCTAGGCTTCACGATAAGTGGAGATTTTTTAGGAGTTAGTAAACTGTAATCTATTCTAAACCTTTTTAGCTTTTAGTTCTTTTGGTTTGTTCAAATCACACCCTGTTTCTATGTAAAGATATAGCAATGACCAAACAAATTTTCTCTTCTCACAAAAACCCACACTATTATTATGAAACAACAAAAAAAAAACAAAACAAAACAATATATAAATGAAAACCTAAGAACTTCGAGATTGCTTAGAAGTTACCTGATTGACGAACTCAAAAAACTTAACTTCTTTTTAAAAAATGAAAAATATAATGTCAAAGAATGTAGCTCAAATTATTGCTATTCAGAAAAATATATTTACACTTGCTTAGATAAATACTTTATAGTTTATTTTCCTTGCGTCTGAGAGATTCTTCCCTTGCTGGGTTATTTTGTTAGCTCTAAGATCTAAGCGTTGTTTCTTTCGCAGTTAGTATGTGTGAGTGCAGTGCTGGCAGTGAAGCGTTTTATACATCCATCAGTTATCTTATTGAGCTTTAAGTTTAGAAAAAGCAATATTGATTCAGCTTTAAGTTGTTTAGTTTGTAGTTAGTGTGGTGTTAATCAGTTATCTGATTAAAAGCGAGGTTTAATCTTTTTAGTTCGCAAAAACCCTGATTGTGTTGGTTGCCAGGTAACAACTTCGTAATCTCAATACATTCTAGCGACTGAAAGTTGTTGAAGCTTAAATCAAAATCCAAAATTCCTTCAACAGGGAAACATTTACCTTTTAGAAAAGTTAGAAAGATACTTTACATTTTATGTTCCTTGACTTTACGAGATTTTTACCTTTATCAGTTATGTTGTTACCCCCGAGGATTAAGCTGTTTAGTGTGCAGTTAATGTGTGTGAGTGCTGTGGCTAAATGTTCAACTCCTTCATCAGTTATGTTGTTACCCCCGAGGTCTAAGGTGTTTAGTGTGCAGTTAGTGTGTGTGAGTGCTGTGGATAAATGTTTTACTCCATCATCAGTTATCTTGTTACCCCCGAGGTTTAATCTTTTTAGTTCGCAAAAACCCTGATTGTGTTGGTTGCCAGGTAACAACTTCGCAATCTCAATACATCCTAGCGACTGAAGTTTGTTGACGATTAATTCAAAATCCAAAATTCCTTCAACAGATTTAAGTGCATGCACTAATGCTAAACAGTCGAGAGGTGACAGCTTACAGTAACTAAAATAAAGCGCATTACAACCAATTTTCGCCAGTTTCTTTTGAACTTCTCGATCCGAGGCTTTGTTCTCATACATGCAATTGAATAGCGTCACCACTAATAACCTGTCTTCATAAGCTGGCCACCAGGTCAGTGTTTCAGTTCGTTCCTCTGAATCTTCATTCATCTCGATTTTAACTTCATAAGTAAAAGTTTTTGAGGGAAGAAGGTCGCTGAAAATATCTGTTGACTGTCCTTCTTTTTCAGCCAGTAGTCCAGCCACAAACTGCATCACAACCTTCCACGCGCCATCCTCGATGTGAGCGGCAACAAAATCCCGCAGTTGTTCGGAACTCAACGTGTCTACCAAATACTTCGCCGCCAAGAACTCCTGTAAGGTCAGGTGTAAAAAGCAATATTGCGCTCTTCCCTCTGCTAAAGGACGGTCTCTAAAATCAGGCAAACGGTGAAACAGGCCATTACTCTCTAGGTCGTTAACTTCGTGTGATTCAAAAATTAGTCTTCCTTTTTTAATACCATCAAAAGCAATTTTTCCCAGTCGTGTGAACACATTTTGCACAGAGGAAGGCAGTTCCTTAAACGGCTTAAGAAAATACTGTTGACCTTCAGTTTTATTGTGGCGATATTGATCATCATCGTAGCTAAAGTAAAACATCCTTACTGCAATTGAGTATATTTCTGTCAGTCTCGTCGGGAGGCTGGTAAAGCCAGTGTTACCAAGCAACTCTAACAAGCAACTACAAATGATAAAGCAATTAACAGGAACGTAGCAGAAGGCTACAAGGTTTAAGTTACTGGTAATGTGTTGCTTTATGGTTTCCGCTTTGTCCGCCTCCTTTGTAAACTTCTCTACATAATTATTTACTTGCTCAGTTGTGAATCCCAGTATTTCAACTGTTTTGTCGAAGTGAAGACTTTTCATACATGACACGGCATTGGGTCTTGTAGTCGTTAGGATTGTCGCACCGGTAAGAATTTTTCCCTCTACTATTTTCTTCATAAGGAAACAAACAGGCATACTTTCCTCTTCACTGTTTCTGTACTGAATGTCATCTTCATTTATTTTAGTCCTACCAGAATATTCGTCAAATCCATCAAAAATCAACAGTACTCGCTCTGGGTTGTGGCGGATGTAGTTCCAGAGCTCTTCGGAAAGAGCGGTTGAATACTCTGAGTGATCCAGAAGCTCGCGAAGATTTAGTTCTTGGTTTCTAGTGTTAAACATTCTCAGCTTAACGAGAAAGGCAACTTTAAAATCGACTTGCGATTTTTGTGTTTCGTTGAAAAGGTTATCGGACGCCCAGTTGCGAAGAATCTTTGTGCTAAACATGGTTTTTCCAATTCCAGGACGACCGACAACAAGAATCTTCTGCTTTTCAGCATCGAAAATATCTCCTGGCAGTGTTGGTTGTAAACTTTCACTGGCTTTGTGGTACTCGTTTAGCTGTTTCCCTCTGTCTCCTGAAAAGTCATACTTCGCTCTCCCATCATAAACAATCAAATTGGTGAAGATTTCGTCAAGTTTTAGATCTCTTCTAGGTCCTTCGCCTGGATTATGAAAAGGTGATTTGAGGTCTCTGTAAGGTTTGTCAGTGACATCTCGGACATGTTTCTTCATACATTCGATGAAAGGAGCGACTAAGGTTTCATTATAGTGGGTGATTAACTCTTGTGGTTGCGGTCCTGAAGAAAAAACACTCATTAGTTTGATAACAAAATTGATATTTTATGGATTCAGTGATGACGTATAAAACGATAATAATAATAATATTTTCACCACTGTCTAAAATATGCATGTCAAATGTCAAAATATCACTACGGTAAATCCTCCTTATTTGAGATGTGGTGGTGGGGGCGGGTGGGGGGCTAAATTAATTTAGAAAAGACGATAGTGTCAGCTCTCCATAGAGAGCTACAACACTAAATGGAAAAGCTCAAGTACAAGAAGGTTTAAGGTCATGCACGGAGGATCAGAATCAAATCCAAACTTCCAGCTGGTATGAAACCATCCATCCTTATTAGTAAAGAATAATTAGGGGAGGGAAGGGGGGATTATAAGAGGGAAGGGGGTTCTTTGAGAAGAGGGGGGCTTAATAGAGGATTTACGGTATAATCCGGTCTATCATGATAGCTTCTAAATATTGCAAATTATCTCAAACCGTACTGGTCCCTTTTTAATAAGATGCACACTTCTAATGCTTCTTGTTATTTTACAGAAATGTATCACATTCACTATACTACTTGAATCTCAACTTAAACAACTTGAACAAGCGGTGAGTGTTGGACAGCTGAATTTGGGATGGCATACACCACATAAGCTACATGTACCATGTAGCTTATCTGTTACTGTACTATGGAACGAACCCAACAATAGATTCAATAAATCAGATGCCAAGATGTGGCAGCACTTTATGATAGCATGATTACCTTGATAATGAGGCCATGAATGAAAAACACAGGGTTCATTCAACATGTGTGCAACAAGAGATGCTGCCATCACACTGGCACAGGAAGACCAACTCTCTGAAGCTAACTGAGAACCATCTGCATAATCAGCTATTCCTTTCACAATTAACCACTCAATTTGACAATCAAATGCTGCTGTAAATACTCCTATAGGAAAACAAAACAAACAGTACATGAGTTTTAAAACAGTCCTGTGTACATGCGCAAAAAAAATTGTGTGGAGCTCAGAGACATCATGCAGCTGCTATTGTTTATGTGCACCTCTGAAAACTTACCAACAGAATTAAACTACCGTAAAATTCCAAAAATAAGCCCCGGGGCTTACATTTTTCAAAGGCCCTCTTTGAGGGGCTTATTTTTGGAGGGACTTATATTCGGAGAGGCTTATCTACGGAGGGAAATTTGCGTTTCAAAATCGATTGGGCTAGCCTTGTAGTTGGAAGTAAATTTTCCGTTTTTGCTTTGTTTTACTTTGTATTTGAGTGCAATTTTCCAAGTACAAGCCCCCGGGGGGCTTATATTTGGAGGGGCCATTTAATGGAGGGTTTTTTGCGTTACCGGTTTGGGGGGGCTTATATTTGGAGGGGCTTATACATGGAGGGGCTTATTTTCGGAATTTTACAGTATTTACCTTAAGCATCAAGTTAAGGTAAAGTTATTATTAATGTTTATGGAGTTTTGAGGGTACATGCATACTCCTATTCTATGAGAAGTTTACTTAAAGAAACATAAGGCAAGGCGGGCTAGACTGGCTTTTTTCCATACAAATCTCTTTAATCAAAATCAGTTTACAAGTAAATCAATCAAAACTACGCAGAATATAAACCGACAACTGTACAACTTAACCATGACATATACATGGAATGTGTCTTTCCAGAAAATATCCATAACTTTCCCATGGATAATCAATGGAATTTCCGTGGGGGAGGGGAAGGGAGATTAAAATGCCAAAAATTCCAAAGGGTAGGGGATGTTTATATGAAATATTTTTTCCAGAGGGTCATGAAAGACTTGCAATAATCTTATATGTACAGCGTACTTACGTATAATAAAAATTATGTTGTAAGGACAAACAAAAACAACAGTCAACTTACCTTCCCCTTCATTTTCCATTGCTACTGCCTGACGATTGGTTTCAGCAAGTTGATCACGTCGCTGTCCAGAAATGACTTGTTCTGGTCCACTCAGAAACTCAGCATCAGTATAAACTTGAACTTGTTGAGCATCAGCCAGGTTCTTCAAAGGTGCTTGCCAGCCATCAGCACAATTCTTAATGACATCCAGGAAACATTTGCTCACATAATTTCTCATGCCAGTTGACTGCTCTTGATCATTGATCACCACTTTGGGTGCATATGTTGTTAATTTCGCAGAAACAACAACATCTCCTAACTTGGATTTCTCAGGGTGAAGACCACTACATGCACCAACAGATATAACTGCTTTAGGTCTTAGCACAGTTGCAGCATTCTTAACAGAGATGAGAGAACCACCAGGACAACCACTGTTCTCGTAACATTTTAATAATGCGACTTTTACTTTCTCTTGACTTCCATCCACATCAGAAAAGTAAACGTACCCAAGACCATCAAAGTAACATCTATAGGGGCTCTTAAGCTCACTGTAACAAGCTAAGAACTCACAATTCTTCACTGTCAGTA
Source organism: Porites lobata (assembly GCA_942486035.1). NCBI lineage: Eukaryota > Metazoa > Cnidaria > Anthozoa > Scleractinia > Poritidae > Porites > Porites lobata. The sequence continues at coordinate 3,700,861 of CALNXK010000033.1, forward strand.
ACAACACATCAACCGGGAGATCAGCATGTTTTGAAGGTTTGGTTAGTGTGTTAATGTCAGCCAATGATGGAAGAACTTTATTAAGCTCAGGAGGGTCCCTGGTAGACTTCTTTGGGTTACTTGCAGCATTCTTTGAACAAGAAGGGTGACCGCTGGCAAGCTGTGGTGCATTACCATCACTGCATTCTGATCTGTTAATAGTAATCTCTAGAGGACCAGTGGTAAGCCGGGGTGTATTGCCATCACTACCATATGATCTGCTAGTTGAATGCTCTGAAGATCTTAATAATCCTAAAACATGAATTGAATAAAAATTAAAAACAGAACTAATAATATTATAATATTAATTTTTATAATATATTACCGTGGTGCACTAGTTGTTGCTAATTCAGACAAAACTCTAGCCTGAGTTGACATCAACAGAACGCACCGTGAGACTGGAACTGGCCACTTTTGCCACTAGCACTATGGGGCTGGTTCCTAGAAAGAAGCTTTGGTTAATCTCAGGAATAAGCCAAATTTTCTGCAAAGTTTTCCTGTCTAGCAAATGTAAATGGAGGTCATAAAAGAAGTAGAGCCTTTAATTTAAGATCCATTTATGCGAACACTTAATATGTTTACAAAATCAAAAGGAATGCCAATACAAATTTGTATTGTATTGTATGATAATTTAATCTACACTTAGGGCCTTTCTGCTCTGCAAAACTGCTGTCTATTTGGGCAGATGTTCTGTCATCATCAATGCTTAACAAATGCTGATGGTTTGTCAAGTTTTTACAAATTTTGTTCAAGACTGAACAATCTACAAAGGTGCCACGGAAAAAATTTGCACTGGGGAAAAAATTAGACAAAATCTATAAATAAACAAAAACGTGTTTTTCTTGTCTATCATTTGTTGTAAAGCCACTATTCTTTCCATTAACAAAAGCAAGTGCTGTCACATTTAATGGGCAATTCCAGAAAATATCCATACCATACCACGGACGGCTTTTCGGAATTCCGAGTTCTTTGAACTGGAAATCCGAAGGCATTCAGAGGGATACTTACAATAAAAATTGGAATTCCGAATTAATCAATCAATCAATCAATACCTTTATTTAAGTGTCAAACTAACATAACAGTAGAGGAACCACTAAACGGGGACACTATAAATGAAAATAAACAACTTTTGTCGCAATTAAAATCGAGTCAACAAAACTATTTACAAATGTATCATAACTGACTAGAGACCAAAGTGTAAAATTTATAATATTATTACATCAGCTGTATAATTGTTAATTAAAAAATAAAAACTATTCACAAGTGTGTATGAGCCAAGCAAGGGATATAGGTCAAGCTGTAGAATATGCTGCTTGAACACAGATTTAAGTGTAGGAACGGTCCCCGATCTTTTTAAGCAGTAGATTTCATAACTTAGGGCCAATATATCTAATAGAATGCTAAATCCCACGTGTCATGTAATAGTATTAAATCTATGTATTACAAATTCCTTGTTTCTCAGTGGATATTTGGTGTCTGTCCTCTTGAAAAGGTCAATCAGCAATGTATTTAGGATAGATAGATACACAGATAGATAGAAAACTTAATTAATGTGACCGAGCTGTATAGCTTGGGAAAACCCCATACTAATTTGCGGACACAATTTATAATTAAATACTTAGAATTACCTATACAATATAAAAGTAAAAATATTTAAACTATGCATAATGTATTACAATCCAATGATAATCTAAAATGACTGAGAGAGAATTGTAAAGTTAAATGATTATGATGAGCAGAGAGAACAGCTCTGGCATCCATCTTCTCAAACTCATTAATAATTCATAAAGAAAAAAAAAGAAAATCACAACCGTGACAGTGGTTTGGAAACCAGAGGAAGCACTGCTCATTTTTGCATCCTTAATTTCTCCTTCTAAAATGATTTTGTTTGGGAAGTAATTTCAAGCATTCGACACAGTGTTTCATCACCAGATGAAACACCTCGAAATTCGTCAAAAATACTCCGCTGCGCATTGTATTTTCAACTCTCTTCTTGGTGTTTCATCTGGTGATGAAACACTGCATCTCATGCATGATCTATTACATCTATCATTGAGCTTATATCATTCTAACAAATTCTGCTTTTAAAGATGTTCAGAGTTTTTGCTCATGTTAAATTAGAAAGTAATTTTCGCCATAACCTAGGCGCAAGATACCTTTAAAGAATGTTAACCATAACATGTTACAGTATTATATCGGAATATATAGGAATATATAGGAATAGAGAAATCCGATTGTCGTAACGAATAAGAAGAATTATGATTATTGAAAAGATTACAGATATAAGTTGGACGTAGATTTGTGCTTCACTAATTGTACATAAGGATGCAAATATCCTGAAGGCACCAATTCAACGGATAACCTGCATGCTTGTCTCTGTATACTAGTGCCCTCAGTCTCCTTTCTTGAAGTCTTTCTAGTTTTTGCCCATCACTACATCTACAAAAATACCAGACTAAATGGCAATACGTAAGGTATGGTTAACTGCTGATTTGAATAATATTAGCTTGGCCTTAGTTGGAATTAAGTTCCTAAGTCACATGAGCACGCCAATTCTTTGACTATAGCTTAAAATTTTTACAAATTGTGCTAATGTGATCAGTTAAGTTAAATTTGACACCTAAGAGTCTGAGATTTTATTTCCTCCTTGTTCACACAAAGTGCATGTGCCTCACTGTTGATTGCCTAACTGTACCCAGTGTTCATAGTTTGATATTTCTTGAGGTTCCCAGCAAGAAGATTGGAGTCATACCACTTGGTAACAGCACGCGCACCATCTTTGAGCTTGGATGAAACACTACAGATCGATCAGATCCAATATGATATATTTGGTGATCGTCTGCATACATTGATAATTAGTTTGTTGTTACCCGGCCCAGTAAGACAGATTGTTTTGAAAGATATTCCATAGCAACGGGCCTAGGGAGGAGCCCTAGGGACAACCATGGTTGACCGTTCTACATGTGCTTACATGACTTCCTAATTTCACACAATATGTCCGGTCATGTAGATAGCTATGTAGAAGTTGTACTGTGCTTTCCCGAAAACCATATGCTTTCAGCTTACTGAGCAGCAGTGGCGAATGCAAAGAGTCAAAAGTCTTTGACATGCCTGTCGATAGAATGCTCACAGCAAGTTTATTATCCCTCGCCAGTCTCCATTCTTCCACTAAGTTAATCAACGTTGTTTCACATTTGTGAGCTTTTCGATAGCCAGATGAATATTCATATATAAATGCGACCGTCAAAGCCAGCAGTGATTTAGCCATAGCAGGTTAGCCATATTCAATAGTTTATCATAAAAGGCATGGGGGGTTGGGTGCAGAATTTCCACAGGGGACAGACAAGAGTGTACGTATTCATTGAAAACGCTTATTTTATGGACTTAATCAGTTCACAAAGGAAGCATGAACTGACGACGACCACAGAGGCAGGATACAACACAAGCATCCATCAATCAGTGATGTTTTTGTGTTCATTTGTAGAAGAAAACCAACAAAGCTTGGGTTGCACATCAAATTTTAGAGGCCTTAATTTATGCTACAAAACACCCTTTTTTCTCCAATGGAAAACAGCCTCATAAAGTTTTTGTCTATTCGATGCAAAACATGGTCTTCTGACTAAGGATTCCATTTTAATTTTTGAAGATTGTGGGATTGGGAGCGACTGCTGACAAAGGAGGCTCAAATTCAAGATGGCAGAAATACACTTGATCGTAATATGGCTAATATCTTCCGAGTGTACACACATTCATCACAAGATATTTTTATTTCAATATCATGTACTAGTTTAAGGCAATGTGTTAAGTTTCTCATTCAGTTGTCATTATTTTTAGTTTCATTTTGTTTCAACAGTTACTTTCTTTCTCGTGTTTCATTTACGTCATTGCTTTGTTTCTAAGACTACCCCTTGATAGTTCTTATTTCAGTCGATTGCATGTTTTCAAATAAGAAGCATCAAATAATACAGAAGAAGAATAATTCTTTGTCTCGTTTAGTTTCGTTTCATGATTTAGAAGTTTACTGTGTGCATCAGATATGTAAGTAATCGGTCAGTATAAAACATGGACTGCGGACTGCCGACTACGGACTGCGGACTACGGACTGCGGACTGGGTATAAAATACGGACTAGGTATAAAACGCAGACTGGAAAACACGGACTGGGTATATTAAACACGGACAAGCTACAAAACGCGGACTGCGGACTGCGGACTGGGTATAAAATACGGACTACGGACTACTTTGGTAAAAACGGTGCTATTTGGTTCTAGGTAAGGAAAAATAAGATCAAAAGATCGCTAAATAGCAAGACACGTGAGTTAAAGTTGTAAATACTCCTATAAATCAGTCTTGGTGGAGGTGGGCCGCTCGGTTCTCTGAATCATGAGCCGGATCAAAATGCTATTTTCTTCACCCATTTTTAGACCTTGTCTCGGTTTCTAATAATCATGAAAGGGGTCAGGATCTGGGGTGGTACTCCTTTATATAACTACTAGTGTCCACTAGTGTGCCATTTGTGTTATGATTCTGAATTATTTGGATAAAGTCAATGTAGATAGGACTGTATAAGACTCCAAATAAATAAAGCATTGTCATTGTCATTATATAATGAAAGGGTAGGGGCTTGGGGCCTTTTTGGTCTGAAAACACTTTGCCCATTTTGGTGTGGAATCGGGTATGGTTTTCGAGGGAACTTCGGGAGCGTACATGAATGGACGTATTTGTCGTTTCAATTCCAAATGAATAAGAACGAAATAGAAATGTGCGAATTAAAAATGCATTTGGAGAACTTTTTTGTTTCCCCTCTTACTTGGTAATGATGACATAATTTCTGCCTAATTAGACCTTAACTGTTCGAGGCTCTGAGATAGTTGGGTCCGCTGAATTGAAAAAGCGAAAACACGAAAATAAAACGGGACAAAACTGGGGAGTTTCCCCAACTATCTGAGAGCCTGGAACAGGCTAAATTAGCCAGATCCGAAAATGGGTATGGATTTTAGAGATCTGGGCTGAAAACGGATGTGGAAAATGACATTTTTTGGTCTGCAATAAGGTCAGGATTCGGAGAACCGGGCACCACACCCCCACCAAGAATACCCAGTAGTACCACCGTCCGGGGATCAGGCGCAGGGTGTAAATCATGCCATCATAATCATCGCTTAGAATATAATGTTGGATGACTCATTTCGGTTATTATTCACGTATGAGAGTAATTCCTTCCCTCTAAATACTGCTTTTGTGCATCGCGGAATGCCCCTACATTGACCTTCTCGTCTGAGTTCTTCATTCAGTCCTCGTATTCCCAAGGCTTTATTTGAAACTGAATTATGGTATCCGATAAGAATTTTACTGATCTGACTAACACCAGCACTATTTTTTTAAATTCGGTGCTTCTTATTGGTTTAAAACTGCAAATTGAAATCTCTTCTAACTCCCTCTTTTTATAAAATTCAGAGTTTAATTTCAGTTGCCTTGAGTACCGGCATGACCTTCCTTCTCCGTGGGAAGAATAGACTAAGTGAACAGCCAAGGGAATGTTAAAGCTGGGACTACTGTTTTTGCTAGTCCGCTTTCCATTTCTCTCAGTTTTACCTTTTTAAAGTCGTCATAGTCCGTAGTCTGCGTTTTATATCTAGTCCGTGTTTTATACTCAGTCTGGAGTCCGCATTTTATACCTAGTCCGTATTTTATACCCAGTCCGCAGTCCGTGGTCCGCAGTCCGCAGTCCGTGTTCTATACTGACCGTGTAAGTAATGATTTTCGTTTCCTTTTGTAGATATTTTTGTTGATTTAATATCTTTAGGTCATTGATTTAGTACTTTATTTGTCCCCTCATGGGCATACATGTGTACATATTTTTCGTAATAATTTTGCATATTTCGTTACTATAGTATGGATATTTGAGTTACCTTTCTCTACTAGTTTTATCTTCATGATAGATCTGATGCATTTGTTAAGTGTTTTCCATGCAACAATAAGATTCTTCATGTGCGAGGTTCCGCCCCCAAAATGCACTAGCTTGTACTTTGTCATTAAGCCTTTCGTACACAATTATATATGATCTATCGTCTTTTGTTTCGATCGCTACTCATTAAATATGGTAGCCGTCTGTTACAACTATTGTAACGACACAATCACCTGATTGAACATACTGCTCTTTATTGCTGCTCTTTATTGTTGTAGCCCTTCAGAATACATCTTGTGTGTATTATGACATAGTTAATTTAATATTCCATAATTTATGACACTCTCCTGGGCCAAGAAGATCGGATAAGACGTAGTATAAGTCTATGAATAACAAGTGAAATAATGGTAGTAAGATATTTAGGTGTAAAAGGTAGCATAAAAGTATAGTAAAGCAAATATGGTATTATCCACTCTATTTTCAATAGTCATTCTGATCGTTTCTTGATTATTTCCATTGCCTTTTGAGCAGCAAGTCGCATAGGACGACAGTGCTTATCAATAACAGTTCCTTTGTCTGTGTTGACCTTTAACAATTGTGCATGTTGTTCTCTTCTGATACTTCTAGTGGGTATAGTTTCTCTAAAGGTCTTGATAGTTATTTTCCAGAACATACTCTCAAAGATACTGATCTGACTAATTTATCCTTTCCTGTGTGTAGATTAGTGATGACACCAATTTTCCATCCGTAAGCTTAAGCTTCCTAGTTCCCTGTACTGTTGAATGATTTATTTGTGTCTTTTAGCCATAAGAATCTTGTTGAGCTAGTCCCGGTCTTGGGAATTCAGTTCTATCTGTAGGAATTAGGCTTTTTCTATATCTGCTGAGAAGGCTATTTTGTGGGTTCTGAATTTTAAAAGTATGCCTGCTGGATCTTGCATCAGATTTGGACTTGTATGTAGACAGTCACTGAGACTTAATGCTTTCGTTCGGTGACATCGTGGCAGATGTGTCATAAACTATTCACATCTTCGTCGTCACACTATCTTCTTTGAAAGCTGGAAAGTGAGGTATGTAGTGTAAAATTCCTTCGTCATGATTTAGGTTATGGACTTTCTCTATGAATCCAAGATTAAGTTGTTCAAATAGTTGGTTGTTATACTTGATACGTTCTGGGTCCTTCTTGTTGAGACTGTTTTGTAGACTGTTTAGTCATTTTTTGCTTAATTTAATGAAGATTGTTGGTAGATCCTGCATGCTTGATTTCCATGGGAGTTGTATGTTATATCTACCGGCTGCTTCATTAAACCAGACGGTTTCCTGAAATTTCATGGTGATTTCATCAATTTCGTTTTCTTCAGGTATTTTGCTGATTTCCCAGAACTTGGTTAAGAGGTTGTCAAGCTTGGGGTGTTACGAAAACTAAGACCCTCAAAAACTAAGACCTTAGAGACCTAAGACCCAAGACCTAAGACCCATCTTAGTTTTCGACATTATGAAAAGTAAGACCCCCTAAAATCAAATCTGTCGAAATATAAAGTCAAATTGTAAGCGAAATAGGTCTAATCTGTCAAATTATCTTCTGTCCGATCCTTTCCTCTGAGGTTTTGGTCATAATTTAACGGTAAATTCATGAGTCTTTTTTTCGTAATTTCGAAAACTAAGACCTCCAAAAAAATCAATCCGTAAAATATATGTGAAGTGGAATTACCACCGTTCAAAGACTATAACCCATAAAACAATCAAAAACTAGTTATCATCACGACCCGCTTCTTCTCAAAATTGCAGACATATCAGTATAATTTGAGGCTTTAAAAACAGGATGAAAGCCACAGACTACCTGTGTATAATTGTACACTGAAAAAATGCCTTACCCTGGCGATTGGTCTATAATTTTGGTTGTTTATCTTTAAAAATCGTAAAATTGGCTTTCCACTGGAGATGGATTTTGGTCTTCGTTTCCGGCTGACATGTCGCTCAGCGAACCTGATGGCGTTACTCCGATTGTCAAGTGCATGGTCATTACGGCGTCATCGGTCAAACATCACACAAAAATATGGATTTTTTCCTTTTCTGGCTGGCCAGAAAAATGCTTTCTTAAAAAGGGCGAAAAAAAAGAGTATATGCTACATTGCGTTTTTCAAGAGTTAATTTTAATCGTTGCCATCCCGGAGATCACACCAGAAACGAGAATACTGATATGTCTGCAAATTATCAGAAGAAGCAGAAGGTCAGCTACCCTGGCTAAATCAAAATTTAAATAACCAAAATTATAGACCAATCGGCGGGGTAGGTAGGCTATGGCTTTCATCCTCTTTTTAAAGCCTCAATACTATTTGAAGAAGCAGATCCTCAGCAGGCGGATGATAAAAGTTTTTGGTTGTTTTACGGTTTATAGTCTTTGAACGGTCGTAATTCAACTTCATATGTATTTTATGGATCGTTTTTTGGAAGGGTCTTAGTTTTCGTAATAACGAAAACTAAGAGGGGTCTTTGTTTTTGAAATTATGAAAACTAAGACTCCTGAATTTACCGTTGAATTTGACCAAAAACTCGGTGGAAAGGATCGGACAGAAGATAATTTGGCAGATTAGACCTATTTCGCTTACAATTTGACTTTATATTTCGACCGATTCGATTTTAGGGGGTCTTACTTTTTGTAATCTCGAAAACTAAGACAGGACTTTGGTCTTAGGTCTTAGTTTTCGTAACACCCGTCAAGCTTGTCCTCTTCTACTGGCATGATTTGGATTCTTTGTCATAGCGTGTTTAAGTCTTTTTGTGGACAGGTCCTGATAGGAGCCATCCAAATTTACTTTCCATGGTGATAAAGAGATTGACAGTGTTTTTTTGCTGCACTAAAGCTGTCCCAGAATGTGAGCCATTTAAGGGGGAATTTCATGTTTATCTTGGGTTATAAATTCACATGCATTCTTGTGGTTGGTGTTTGTTTTGAATTACTATACTGGAATTGGCTCACTGGTATATCTTGTTTGCTCTTGATGAGGAGTCGTGCGATTTTGAATTGCCAATAATTTTTATGATATATTGTCTTGAAACGATAACGCTGATTCCATGTCTGTTTGGATTTCTTCTTCTATCTCCAATGACATAGTTTTGCAATTTTTGTATCTATCTGTGTTATTTCTATACCTCTTTGTGTAAGCCTGTGTACCTGAGTGCTTCCAATTCTGCTTGATCTGGGGTCTCTGAATTTATGAGTTTTTCGGCCCTTTTAAAATCTTGTGTACAGTGTCCTTTGTACGCGGCACAGATATGCGATTGACTTCATTTTCTTAGTGTCCAATTCTGTCCTTGTACTCATCCTTTCTCGACACCAATATTACAACTATTGTAACCACACGATCATCTGATTCAACACACTGCTCTTTATTGTTGTAGAACTTACATCTTGCGCGTATTATGTTGTATGCATACCATACTTATTTGGCTCTTGGTAATAAGCCAAGACCCTAAACTTTAAAGTCATAGAATCAGCATAACCAAGAACGAAAGATAAATCCAAAACATCTGGCGATAAGCCGAGACCCATTCATTACAAGACTCTTAGCTACAGTAAAACCTAACAATTTCAAAAAACATGTGACATTCTCTAGGAAAAGGTACAATTGTTGTTTGGGTTTTTTGCTGCTATCAATCTATCCTCATGTCTTCATTGCTTTATGCTTGAAATGATCACATAAATTGTCTTTCAACCAAAACAAACCACATCAGTTTGCGTTGCATTCGTCCATGCTAACCAGGCAAATGTTTTGAAGCACAAGTTTGACCAAACATGATGGAGGATTGTTTATACATTTTTTGATATCTTTCATTTGTTTTACACCTTCCCTCATTGTAAAAGGCTTACCAATATGAGGTTTTAGTTGTCTGCAGAGACCCGTTTTTGTCAGATATTTTGACACATTTATTTGGGACTGAATTTCCAAACTTAGCTAACTTAACATGTTCAGATTCGTAGTGACGCGATTGATTCAATCTTTAGCCAGAGTGGATTCATCCCCATTTAGTAGAGTTTCAATGCAATGAAAAAAAAATTTGTCAAAAACTCTTGGCTATAAGCCTACACCCCCTCTTGGGATCAAATTGCACTGACCTTTAGCTTTAATTTGTGTAAAAATTGCTCGGGTTATAGTCAGATAAATACGGGAGTTAATTATGATACCGTCCGTGGTATGGTATGGATATTTTCTGGAATCGCCCAATGGCCTATCAAGAGTAAATAGTTTCCAGTGAAGATAATTTATTTTAAAGAAAACATTGTATTAAGATAATAATAACCCACTCCCCTGATATTTAAATGAAAAATAAAAAAGTAAGAAAAAGAAAAATGAGGTTTGAAGCTAGGCAAGCTACGTTTTGGTCACTGTCTTATTACTAAAATGTTGTTTACTGCAGGTCAAGTGCTACAGGCTGGGGCAAATGTTTGTGCTCCTAAAATAAGCTGTAATTATTACAGCTTCTGAAATTTGGGCATGCAAGGAAGGCAAAATTTCAAGAAAGTTTTTAAGTTTAAAGCTGACACTGTTCCCTCTTTTGCCTTTCGCTGGTTTGAGTAGGACAACTAACCGCTTCAACAAGGAGCTTCAATGATAGCATCTCTTTTTGATTACTTCACTTAAGGGGAAAAGAAGCCAAGGTTGACTGAAAGCACTTTACTACTCAAGGGCAAAAATTTTGTCTCTTAATTATTACAGGATGATTCTGGTATTTCCTGATTGTGAACAATATATGAGACTGGATTTAACTCAAAGTAGAGAAACATAGGAAATCAGTAAGCAATTGAAGGATAGCATAAATTTAAAATGTTGTAAGAGCTAACCAGGAAGATAAGTTCCATGTTTCTCAGCCTTCCAATAAACCAAGAAGAAAAAAAACTCCCAGATTTAGCAAAACAGTTAAAAGGTGGTTATTAAGAGTGACGGTCAGGAAAAATTGACCAAAATCTTAGAGTGCGTTCCTTTGGGATGATCCGGATCAGGATCAGTGATCCAAGATCACTCGGATCATGGTAGATCAAATGAACCGATGAATCCACTCTGGACAAGGATTTATCGGTTCATTTGATCTACCATGATTCGAGTGATCTCGGATCACTGATCCCAATCCGGATCATCCCAAAGGAAGGCACCCTTAAATTTGTGGCAAGAGTTGAAAAATCAGTTTCTTAATTTTTTGTTCATAGATAGCTTTTAGGTAAATAAGAAACCTAATGTAGATTGTTCCCGCCAAAAGCCTTTTATTTGTTAGAAAAATCAGAAGATCAGTTTTCGATGTCGGAGTCTCAGATTGCCCTAATTTTCAACCTGAAATTTGCTAACATCAACTTTCCTTGCGTTTGCAAACGAAGCCACATAGAAAAATTTGGACACTTATGAACAGAAAAATTATGTTTCTTCCACTAGAAGATACTTTCAGGGCAATAGCGAAGCTCGTCGTACTGAAATGATTCAAAAAGGAGGGATAGGTTTTGACAAGGATGACAAGAACTTAAGTTTCTTACTCATTTTTGACGGCAATATTTAACACGTGGTAAAACTCCAAATTCTCTTCATGCTATTTTAATCACACATTTAGACATTCATTTAACCCATTTACTCCTGGAGATTTTGCCGAAAAACGCGTTTTGAAGCTGCTCGAGTGGTTTTCTGATCACTGTCGTGCTATAAAGAGCTAAAAATTAACACAAACCGGTTTACAGGTCGTACACTGCGCGGCCTTCTCATCCAGATGCAAAACATCAGCTTGCGAAGTTCGGGCATGCGCAGAAAGCAAAATTTCGACAGTTTTTGGGTTTAAAAGTGACACAGCAGTCTTGACTTTTACTTTTCGCTTTTTCTCCTCCCTTCTTTTTTCGCTTTTCTTGCCTCATTTTTCTTTTCTCTTGCTGGGCATTTAGTAGGCTTCATTTTGGTGGGAAGAGTTTTTAGGAAAGCTTTTAGGATCTTAGGATTAGGTGAAAGGAAAGGTAGGTGGGCAATGGAACAAGATTTTCATGGAGATTTTCAGGTCAATGTCACGTGGTTTTTTGCTTCTTTCTCTGGTGTCCTTGACTGAATTGTGCTCATTCTGGTATGGTTTGAAAGATCTCTTCACTCTACACAAGTTAGCGAAGAAAGTTGTCCTTGACCGTTAAAACTGATGACGTCACAAAGGGAAGAAAGGACCTGGATCCGCACAGGCGGTTACGGGTGGTTCAGGGGTGAATGGGTTAAAACACACCTGGGAATTGGCTTGGGTTATTGAAGGAAATCTCTTGTAAGACACCATCCAAGTTCAGGAATTTTCATGCTAGGCCGGTGGTAATTGCGTAAACACTTCCAATTTCGAAACCCACGCACAAAAGTAGATATTTACAGCCTAAAGGCTTATTTTTCATACTTCTTGTAGGTTTTCCCATTGCAAAGTCCTTTTTTCAATCAAAGAGTGGGGTAAAAAGGTGAAACTGGGTCAATTTTAGCCACTTTGAAACACTGAACTCTCTACCAGCCGGCAACTCTGAGTGACAATCATTCTGTTCCATGACTGCGCGCGACAAAACATATACGTTTGAAGAGACGGAACCATCAAAATGACACTCACAGAATCATGGTAGTAATGAAACGCAAAATCAAATGTGCTAGAATTCTGGTACTCAATTTTATTGAAAAATAAGGACTTTAACGATGGTACTTTGCTAAGAATAGCGGAACAGGAAGATATTTCGTCTTGTTACTTTACGATCGAGGAAACTTGGAGCCATTAAATAAGTTATTTTGGTCACACTTCACTATATTTACCGTACTTCGATGCTTTCGTTTCGAGGCTGCCTTCAGGAACCTGAGCCAATTTCCAGGTATGTCTTAGATGAATGTCTAAATGTGTGAATAAACGAGGACTGGGAAAATTTGGAGCTATACCACATTAAGAATAATGCCGCAGAAAACAACTACGAAATTAAAGTTTTAGTCTCCGTAAAAACCCGTTCTTCATTTTTGAATTAATTGTCAGTTCAAGGAGTCTTGACTTCATTGCTTTGAAAGCATCTTCTAGTGAAAGAAGAAGAATTATTCTTGAACTGACATAATTTGGACACTTTCCATCGACAGAACAATAATCTGTCGATGGAAAGTGTCCAAATTTTCTCCTTGTGGCTTTATTTGCAAATGCAAGGAGAGCTGATGTTACCAAATCTCGGGTTGAAAATAAGACCATTTCAAGACTCCTACCACGAAAACGGATATTCTCACTTTTCTCGAAAATAAAAGGCTTTTTGTAAGAACAACTTACATCAGATTACTAATCTACCTTAAGGCTATTTATGGACAAAAAATGAAGGAAATTTCTTTTTCAACTCATCTCTTGATGGTCAACATTTCCTGACAGACACTCAATAAACCACTTCAATGCAACCAAATGAAATTAAGGTTGATAGTTTCCCCTTCCAGGGTCTTCCAGATTCTAAAATCTTTCTGCCTCCATAACCCCCTCCCACCTCCACACACAAAAAATCAAAGACAATCAACATGGATATTCTTCAAAACATCAATATTGTATCCAGTGTCCAAAAAAATTTATGGCCCAAGTTGCAAGTTCCACTGATCATTTTTTCCACTTTCAGCTATAAGTAGACCTGTTTTTGAACAACAGAAATTACCTCTTCCATCTGAGAATTCAACCATTTGTCTTCTGCTCCTTCTTGCTCGCATAAATGGCTTCATACAACAACAAACTAAAGGATAAAAATTAATTCTTAAATATTTATAAGCAAAAAAGGACAAACAAACAAATTTTTATATAAACAAGACAAAATGAACTTCAAAACAAAACCCTAAATCAGTGAAAAACAATGGGTCATGTACGCAGAATCTGCTGCATAATAGATATGGCACAAATCTCCTGGTCTCCCATACAGGTCAACACCTTTCCCAGGTAAACTTTTCTTGAGCTTTTCTGTGCTTTACTTTGGAATAATTAGCCCTTCCAAAATTCAATTTTTTTTTTCAAATATAGGACGGTTTCTCAGCTAACTATATTTGCTCAAACCCGAATGAGGTTCCAACTAGTGACCCGAAGGAAATAAGCAATATTCTTAATAAATATTTCGCCACTGTTGGGAGCAAACTGGCTTCTAAAATTCCTCAGACCATAAATACATTCTTTGATTATTTAGATCCGCCACTTAATCGCACTTCCTTCTTTGATCCTATTATCACGGAAGATATCAATTTAGAAATTTCAATTTTGCAAGACAACAAGGCCCATGGTCTCTACTGATCTCCAGTTAGGCTGCTGAAATTGGCAGAAAGGGTCATATATCCGTACCTCTAGCCACGATTTTTAATCAGTCTATTTGCTCAGGGATTTTTCCATCTAAACTAAAGTGTGCTAAGATTATCCTGATATTTAAGGACGAAGATGACACGCTGCCCGAAAACTACCGACCTATTTCTCTGCTCTCGATTTATAACAGGATTTTTGAAAAACTTTAAATGTACTCCAGAGTTACCAAGTTTGTCAAAGATTGCAACATTCTCTATGATCAGCAATACGGTTTTCGCAGTAAGCACAGTACTCAGCATGCTATACTTGATATTGTTAACACAATTCTCCAAAATATGGACAACAGTAAATTTCCGTGCGGTGTTTTCATCGATCTCAAGAAGGCTTTTGATACTGTTAACCATGAGATTTTGTTAGCTAAACTTGAAAATTATGGTATTAGAGGTGTAATCAACTCCTGGTTCAGATCATACCTGACTGATCGGAAGCAAACTACGGAAGTTAATAGTGTTGTGTCTAGGGCTGAGACGACCTTGTGCGGCGTGCCACAAGGCTCAGTCCTCGGTCCACTCTTATTCCTACTGTACATCAATGATGTTTACAAGTCCTCTTCGTTATTTGCCTTTTATCTATTTGCTGACGATACTAGTATAATGCTTGCAAATAACAACCTAAAGGAAATTGAAACACTTGTTAATCGCGAACTTGGCAATGTCAACGAATGGCTAAAGGCCAACAAACTGTCTTTGAACATAAAAAAATCAAATTTTGTAATCTTTCGTCCCCGGCAAAAGAATATGCCCTTCATACCTAGGATTAGAATTCTTGACTCCGTGACTAACACCTACGTAAACCTTGAAATGAAAGATTATGTAAAATATCTTAGCTTAATGATTGATTCAAATCTTTCATGGAAATACCACATCGAATCTATCTGTCACAAAATCAGCAAGTCGATAGGAATTATAGCTAAGATTCGACATTATGTCCCGCGTCGTGTTTTACTTTCAGTTTACAACTCATTAATTGTCCCTTACTTGACTTATGGTATTTGTGGTTGGGGAAACTGTGCCTTGACACTTCAAAGAAAGATCGTAACTCTACAAAAACGGGCCTTACGTCTCATTTATTTCAGTAAGTCTAAGGAACACGCCGTACCCTTCTTTCTCAAATCAAATTGCCTTCCCCTGCCTAGCCTATTTTTCAGAGATTGTAGCTATTTATTGTAAGATATCAACAGACAGACAGCACCAGTTAGTATACTCAATCAGTTCATTAAAACAAGTCAGATTCATAACTACAGAACAAGATCTGTCTCTAGCGACTCGTTTTATGCTAAGTTCTCTAGAACCGATAAAATGTATGCCTTTTTCACGAGAATCGGTGGCCAAATTTGGACCTCTATTCCTTATTCGATTACAATACTTAAACGTTCGTCCTTTCGTAAAAAAATAAAGGAATTATTACTAAATTTCTTGCGGTCAGAAGATGATTATGTCGACGTCTCCCGTCTTATTAAGTTATTTAATACTTTAGGTTAGCCTTTCTTTGTAATCGTTATGTACTTGCCTTGTTTTATGTTAGTTTAAATTCTATTAACTGTATAGTAGTGTCTTCACTGTTATTTAGTCCATCTATATATAAATCTTGTTTTGTAATATGTCTTCAGCTCCCCCCGCCTCGATTAGTTTATAAGCTATTTGCGGGTGGGAAAGTAATGTAATTAGTTATTTTCCAATTTTCAATAAAAATTTGTTGTTGTTTTTCTGTGGCATTTGCGGAACATATTATTTTCATCAGTGACATGCATATTTTGTCAAAATACAAGTAAATTTTGACAGTCTGTAATTTATGTAAGACTTTGTACAATGTTGACCTGAGGCACACCCATGTCATAATTTGGGGACTGGGTCGATTTGTGGTTATGGGGACAGGGGCTGTTTGATGTTGGTGGTACTGCAAAATAGACAGTCTCCAGATTATAAATCTCCAGCGGCTGGCATCTCTAAGGGTGATGGGCTCTGCCAAATGTAGTGGCCAAGGTTGCAATAGTGTTACAATGTACAGACAGCGTTCTCACCAGGCCATGGCCTTGTGGGATTCCAGCAAGAAAATCTGAGATGATGCACAAAAAGCCAAGAAGATGTGCCCATTAGGACACAGGGGCATGCTACAAGTCAAAAAGACTTTAGAACGTCTTACAGTTAAGTATTTTAAATGGTCAACCTAACACCCCAGCATTTTGCTTGGTTGAATTAATAAAAAACACAATATCAAAAAAATCAAAGTCTTTAATTTTATTTCCTTAACTTAATCCGTTGGTCCCATGTACATAACGAAGATTGGTGCATGCACCATTATCAAATTGTAAACACCCTGTCTGCCATAATATGGGATCAGCCTAGGTACTTCAAGTAACAGATCATTTGGAGTGCAGGCTCAGGTTATACCTTTGTCCCCCTACTGTTCTTACAAGACCCCTATTTCTCAACAGATCAGGGGGCCCTGGGACTTCCCAAGGAAAAATCCTGGTGAGAACACTGTACAGTGATCATATTTCCACTTTAGACTGTAAGTGGACCTATTTGTTATCCATAGTAATTACCTTCTTCATCTGATTCTTCAGCCATATCTCTTCTACTCTCTCTTGCTTGCCTGACCGTAAGTTGAAATGGCTTCACACAACAACAAACTAGAGAATTAAAGAAGTGTTTAAATATTTATAAGCAAAAAACAAACAAACAAACACGCAAACAAGATAAAACAAAACAAAACAAATCCAGAGCAGCTATGATCAATACCACACTAATGTCTTGTCATTAACATGAGAAAAATAGGTAGCCAATGGCTACCAGTGTACTGGCTGGGGAACTGGAAGACGGAAAGTGGAAGGGCAAGAAATTGTGATTCTATAAAAGTCTAAGTGGGAAGCAGGGGCGGATCCAGGGGGAGGGTGCAGGGGGTGTGCACCCCCCCCCTGAGATGACCTGCGGTTTTCTAATACAACTGGCATTCTGCAAAAAAAAAAACTATGTGGTTTATTGGTGTTGAGGTAGAGCAAGAGACGAGTGCATCCCCTCCTAAAAAAAATCCCGGATCCGCCCCTGGGAAGTGCACTGAATGTTTTTGCATAACTTAATTTGTTTACATACTTGCAACAGACCTTATTCACTTGTATGTTTTAATGTTCTGTTCTGGATCATACATGACAAGAGGCGAGATTTTATCCTTTGTCTTGTTGGAAATAAAGTGTGTGTGTGTGTGTGAGCATTAAAATATATGCCCAATTTTAAAAGAGAAGACTCCCTTGAGTATCATCATCTGATCTACAACAGGGCAAAATTACACACACTTGCCACAAAAATGTACAAATGAATAAAACCAACTAAATTAATAAATAAGAGAACAGAACTGAGAGTTGTTTAACCTCACAATAATTTTAAAACACCAAACAACTTTATAGAGATAATATCACTTATAATCGCTGATTTGCCTAAGCTGAGATTCAAATCTTGAATGAAATCTGACTTCAGCATTGATCTGAGTATACCCAAGAGCTATGCATGTAGCTATAGAACTACTTCAACACTTGACTAACACAATTTAACTATTTCAGAGAGAATGCAAAGGTTACCTCCTTTATTTCCAACTTCACAGTATTTGTTTATGCAAATGCACCCTCACGTCAACTCTAAACCACTCAAACGTACAAATCCCATTTTTTCCCCCTAATTTTTTCCCAGGTTTCAGGGTCACATTTAAACTAAACGTTTGCCAATAATTTTTCATTCCCACTGGCAAAAAAGCAAAGGCTTAATCCCAGATCCAATGACTAAATCTCAGGGAGGAAGAAGGTGGAGGAGTTTTTATGGGGCCAGGGGTGTGTAGTGAGACCCTGGAACCCTTAGCCTATATCAGTCAACCCTGTTCAGCTGCAATTTTGCAACATTTTTCTACATACTGGGAACCAAAAATCCCTACCCTACCCCAGACTAACTATGAACAAGGAACTCCATTTTATTTTATAAAATAACTAAGATACTAGTACGCACGCTCTGATTGGCCAAGTGGCGTGTTTGCATGAGAGTATGTAAACATGGTTGTGATGTCAACATGTTTTGCTTTTCGCATGCTAATCACACCAGCACGAATTTGAAAAAGATTTTGAGTTGAAAAACTCAACAAGTTTACTTTGTTTACCCATTTCCTCATTGGCCCAACCTTGGAAAATCTTTAGCTGACTTGACGCTGTGTCAATTTTTTTTCGCTTCAGCTGACATTTTAACAACCCCTATTTTGGAAAGCATCTTTTTTGCAAAACAAGGACTGATTACACGTACAAGCTTCATGTACAAGACTTCGCAACTGCTAAGAATTTCTCTTTTAATCAATGCTCTAAACAAGAGGGTTTGGCTTTTTTTCTTGGAAAAGTTATTTCATAAAAGCAATAGAAAACTTTTTTTCTATGTTTGCATAGCCTGATACAAACACGAGAGGGGTTGGGAGAATTCTCAACAGTTATGCAAACCCTCGACTTTGTCTCGGGTTTGCATAACTGTTTCGAATTCTCCCAACCCCTCTCGTGTTTGTATCAGGCTATGCAAACACGGAAAACCTTTTCTATTGCTTAAATTTATAACACTGATATGTGTACTCTATTCTTGAAAAAAAAAAATCTTCTAACTTCTGATATCTACATATATGTATGTACATATATATATGTATGTCGCAGTTCCTTTAGACAACAAAACATATGGCGTAAAGGGGGGAACACCACTCTGCGATCGGCATGATGGACGACTTCCATAGCATGACCATAAAGCCTTCCTTATCTCCCCGGCACTAATTTACGTGTGCCGGATCGGACAAGTTCAGGTAGGTCCAAAAGAAACAAACTTAAAACGGCCTAACACTTCATGGCACTACAAGCTGAAACCTATGGCCAGCATCGTGCAACCTTATGGAATGATGTAGGCAAATATTTTTTTGGTTCTAGGAACTTTATCTTATCAGCACTATGAGCCGACTCCCCTGGCACGTGCTGGAATACAATCAAACATAAAAGTCTGCATCAAAATCAAAGCTTGGGAAAGTCGCCGTGAGACTTAACCAAAGGCGAAAGAAAGCGGTGAGCACGAGTTTATTAGGAACAACAACAAAGCCTCCAAAGGGAGGGAAGGGTGGGAATTACAAAACTTTAGGATGGTTGAAGTATTCCAACTTGGCAATAGGCCTTTTATAGTCCGAGTGCTATCCCAAAGTAAGCCGATGAAACATACTGTACTACTGAATAGAAAGTACACCTAAATTGCTCCACGACATATGCATGAGAAAAAATATTTTAACTTAATTAATTCTTACCTTGACAAGCAATGCATACAGTCAAATACAATGCAGAAATCTGAAGAGGTCACTTTGATTAGCAAGAAGCAGCGAGATGGAGCTTGATGATTGTTTATACAGTGATACGCTTGGTGAGAAAATCAACTCAGTTGAAAGACGATGTTTGTTGGATTGCATGTCCTTAACAACAAAAAGTCAAAGATTTACCGCTGAAAGGGAAGATAGAGAAACACAGTAAATTACACATCCACCTTCACAGTTAATGCAATCCTAGACATGCATGTTTCGTCGAGAGTTTTATGTTGATCTGCCTGATAGTCTTCACTGATTGGTTCAAAAGTGGCTCATGACCAATATGCCCATGTAAGCCGAAAAATTTGGAAACGAATCTGAAATTCTACATTAGTTGAATGGATTTTAGGTTTCACTACATGTAATCTCTGTATCGATCAATAAACTTCATATGTCAAATGAATCCATTTGTGCATTGTGCCCACAAAGTTGTTGTGGTCTGTGATAACTCAACTATATAACGTGTTTCGATATTGTTTTTCAGAGGCCATACTGATATGTTTCAATCGCTTTAAAAATGATTTTATCCTTGTCTGATTGCTATAAAATTTTCACCAATGATTGACTATAGATTGAAATTTGTCAAAATGTAGGTTTTAGTAAAATCGATATTACCATGACAACAATATACCAAAAACTCTGAAATTGATAAACACCTAATTTTGCGTGATCTAGACCACCTACTGAAATTTCAACACTAGGAACTTAAAGTTTGGTGTTAAGCAAATAACCTCCATAAGAAGTAAGAAATTCTGTACGTTTGAATTCGACTAAAGATAAAATATATTTCAAACCTTAAACTTTCATTAGCCATGATAGATTATTTAATAAGAACGTTATCAATGACTCAAATTACTTTTAAGTAGCATCAGAAAAAAATTGCTGCTTAATATCATATTTCGATGCTAGGAAATTTTGGTGTATTTTTTTCTTGCGATCTTAAAAACTAACCCGTTTTCTCACCACCTGTCTAAGTATAACTTTATTCAAAATTTGGACTTTTAGCGCTTTTTTGTATATCTCTGAAACTACTTGAACAAATATTTCCAGTGGGTTCTCGTGATGCATAAGAGTGTAACAAAGAAAAAACACAAAAACTTACTACTATAATTTATTTGCAAAGATATAAAACACGACAAAAGTTAAAGAGCCACTAAACATAAGGATTAACGAACATATTTTGTCAGTCCCCTGGTGTGACCGCTCACGCGAAAACGTTCCTTGCAGTTTGCCGTTTTCGAACGGATAGCTGTTTGAATGGATTTGGTATCAGTTTGAATGGCTCGGGCTATCCGTTCAAAAAAAAATTGTCATCCATGTATGATAAGTAACACAGTTGTCATGACCACAAGAAAAATAGTTAGTCAGTAGCTACAAGTGTAAAATCTGGCTTTCGTAGGAGCATTAACCACGCATCCACAGATATGCTTGTGAATTTAATTTTTAAGGAAGTTTTTGTTTGCAGATAAGGAGTCAGACTGAATTTTACAGCAAGTACCACAGGGAACACTATTGTCTATTGTATTGCGATTCCCAGAAGAGACTTGAGCACAAAGAAGACCAAACCAAATAATCATAGAAAACAGACCAGAAAGCCTTGAAGTCATGTTAGAATAGGCTGATTTAGCAACAGAACGGGAGCATCAGTTGAGGACGGGAAAGTGTGCCAAAAGGACTAAACGTGACTTCCAGTGCTCAGTTTGTCACTCTGCCATTGGTCAAGCCAGTTGTTTGATTATGTTCTGTTGCTAAATCAGCCTAATAAATCGAACGTGGGTGGGCTATTCTTTCCTACCACGCACGTCCTTCGTATACTCGCGCGACTTCGACCATTCCCTCACGCCATCTCTCACTACCACCGTTTGTCAACTTTTGCACAAGTAATGCACTAGTCAGTGGAAAGCCCCGCACCCCCATACCCGGGGAATAGCGGGGCATTAGACCAGGCATCCCAACTAAATGAAGCAAATTCCCCGCTGTGCGGGGCAATTTCTTATGTCAAAACCTCATTTTTGTACTCCACCCCCGGGGCAATACTTGAAAAATCACAAATACACAATGTTGACCAAAATTAATTTATTTCAAGAATTGTGCCTCAAATTGAACTCTTACAAAAACTTTTCCAATGTCTTCACAAAAAAGATGAAACAATCATGGCTTCCTCTACTCCTTTTGGTAAGACATAGTTCAGTGAACTTTTCTCTGGACGTGTAAATGAATAAACTGGAACACGGTGATTCAAGCAACGCATTAACACAAAACAAGTTAAAGATACACCCGAAATTGTAAATTTGGGAATAACTTCCTTTAAAATTGGCTAAAACCACTCCTAAAACAGTAATATCAATTAAAGGGCTTAGCTATACCCGAACACGAACTAAAGTAAATACTAGATTCTTTGACATAACAAGTCCCACATGCATTTGACATACAACTACATCTACAATAAGCCAGCTGGCGGTTGAATAATCCCAAATAATGGTTGTTTACACACTACTGTGTTTGAACAAATGCATCATTACATGTAGAAGTGCCCAATGTGTATATTTCAGACACATCATTTGCAATGTGTTTGAATGTCCTTTTGTATGAGAATAAATTGAACAGTTTTGAGATATCACTTTTAGGACATTTTAAGGTATCATCCAGGATAAAACAATTATGATTTTTCGAAATTTGCAATTTTTAAACGATTACATAGAGCTAATCAAGAGATTCCTTTTAAAAAAAATTCCAGGAAAAAATGTTTTTTCTGTGCAGACTTATGGAGCGCAAAAGTTTTTTCTATGCTAATTATTTTAATTGATCATTGACAAGTCCTGTCATACTTGATACGTATGTCACTGTTGAACCAAGCTAATCACGCAATTTGAAAGAAATCGTGATCTACAAGTATAGTACTCACTGTTTTTCCTGGATTTTGTTAGTGAATGCCTCCAAAGAAGAAAAAAAAGCTTCTCCGTTTTCGTACACGACTCTAAGACGAAAGAAGATGACAAAATCGTTTTGCAAAGAGTGGGCTTCGAAATTAGCAGAGAGCGTCAGGGGCTACTACTACAATCAAGAAGAATGGCTAAAAGATGACAAAGCTCCTGAAAAACCATTGAAACCACCGCAGAATCGAGTTTAACAAGTTTCTTAGCGAGCGGGGCAAGCTTTTTTGGCCGCAAAGAGGTCAGGCGGGCGACGAAGTCGCCAAAGGTCCCGCGCCATATAAAAATCGGACGAAGGACTGTTTTGAAAGTCTATTGTAGCGGGAGAGAAGCTTCAAGAAAAACTCCAGGAAGCGGTTTGTTGTCAATTTTTCCAGGGAAGTGTCGAACTTTTAGAAAATGTATTGAGTAAAAGTGGGCTTGGTTCAACTTGGCTTGCCCAGTGTGAAAATGAAAACAGAAAGTATCGAACAGAGCAGAGCCTCTGAGATAAATTGTTGTCGGGTTTCGTTTTTAACCTTTTCCTGCTGTGTCACTATTGTTGTCCCTTCTCTGGTATGCATCAACATTGACAGCTTTGGTGTTATAATCTGTTATAATCTAGTCACGGGTAATACGCCGCCAAAACTCTTTTTCCACTGTTTTCTCGAAATGAAAAGCAGGGCAAGTTGAGGGTACGTTTTAAAATCCAAGTCGGCAACCAGTGAACCAATTTGACTGAAATTTGGCCAACTTACTGTCGGATAGTTTTTCTAAAAAACTGTGTCTGTGAATTTTGATTTCTTTTTTCGTTTTCGAGTTAGAGTAGTTTTTTCACAGGTAGTGCTAATGATTTACTATCCCTAACTTCAAATGCTTATAACAAAAGAACAAACGCACTTCACAAAAATCTGAGACACGGTTTTTTAGTCAAACCTGTTAAGAAGCAAATGCGATCTTAATTGGCTTCTTCCGTTTATTTTTGGCTGGCCTGGACTTAAATTTACAGTGACACCCACTTTCACAAAAAGCTTCTCATCTCTTAATCGCGTTAATATTTTGATTTTTTAAAAGGAATAAGCAACAATCTGGAACTATTAAGCTTTCATGTACATTTTATGGGGGTATTTATTAAAAGCAAAAGCTTTACCGCCGATCAACGCAAGGAGGGTGCTTGAGGGTGGATGATACCTTAACTGAACGAGTTGTTGGATTCACATGTATTGCTAATAAGCCAAATTTTCATTTCATATTCTACAAATGCTTATCTGTTGCTGTCTTCACAGTCAGGACACAGCCACCTGCCAGCTGGAGCAGCAGTCACGCCCACGCACTCAAAGTGGAACTATTCAATTGGACAGGCAACATTATCACATGCTATCATCTCCCCATATTCCCCAGATATCTTCAACTTTAATGTTGATCCAGTCAGACCAATATGAATATTTCTGTAAAACCACAGCAGCAGTGCTGCTGAGTTTGTAATAATCCTTGATTTTCATAATGACACCCTCAGTTTCACAAATGTCCACTGCCCACCTGCTGTCCTTATATTGAAATAAAACCTTTGAAAAACAAAAATTTCATTGCCACTTAAAACACAAGGTTAAAGCCTTCAATAAGCTTTAAGATCAAAATCGATTAATGACTAGCAAATATAAGCTTATATTCATATACACAGTCATGTGGCCGTACCTATTTGTATTTGCTTTGTTACTAAACATTCTCACCAGATGAATGACTGAGGTCTACACAATGGAACGCCTAAAAGCTAAAATATACTGTATTATTTCATTAAGTTACACCGTCTGCCTTTAATATAAAAATACTGAAGTGGTGTTTATAACTAAAAGATGTGACGGAAAACTGAAAATCGATCCGATCCAACACAAGACTTAAAAGTAAATTGACACGCTGAGCACATTATAAAAACATATTTCAATGAAAAAACAAATACAATTATTTAAAACAACAAATTAAAAACGCCTATTGGCTCGGTTTGCACAGTTGCAACGGAAATGAAAACAAGTGCCAAAAGACAAAAGGTCAACGCTCTAAATAAATCGCTAATCAAGCATGACGAGGGCATAAACAATACCCAGCTTTGCCTAATTTCACTACAAGACAAGATAATATTTAGAGATTGAACACAGAATTTAATCCATGGCCCATTACAGGCATGAAAAGAATGGATTTTAAATCGTACGTACCTTCTTTTTGGCGGCCGCCATTTTGAGATCATACGCTTTCCCAATGTTCTTTGCAGGCCTATTCAAAATTGCTTCAAAAGCGAAATCCCCGCCAAAGCCCCGCTAACGGTCCCCGGTCGCTGTTATTTCGAACACCCCGCACACTGGGGCAAACATGACCGCTAAAAACCGCTAAAATCCCCCGCTAATGCTTCGCATTCCCGGGGTATGGGGGTGCGGGGCTATCCACTGACTAGTGCATGACCAAAACCATGTAATTGATTATCGAATCAAGAAGTCACTAAATTTCCCTTCTTTGACCACTAGATCGTTGTTTCCTGCCCCAATACTTTTTAGAGCGCTTTAAAGAAAGATGCACAACGCAACAGGCACTTTTAAGCTAATGTCATTCAAGTATGCGATGCAAGTGAGCTTACATGTAAAAACGAGGCGAAGCATTTTAAAGTTTAACCTCAGGGGACCTGATATGATACTTGCACACAATAAGAAGACACAGTATGCTTAGATTTCACATGAAAAAGAAACGAATTTACTTCCATTCTTACCTTGACCAGCAACGCATGCATTGCAATGCAATGCGGAAAATCTACTTTACAGGGAACACCAGCAAGAAGCCAAGCGATGTAGCTTGATAAAGTTGTATGATGGGATGCTTGCTGAGAAAATCAACTCGGCTGATGTTTTCAGGTTTGCCCCAAACTAAAAAAAAGTCAAAAATTTACCGTTGCAAGGGATAGAGACAGCGAGACACTTTGTAACTTCCACGCTGACGTCGATGTAATCATGATCTAACTTTTAATATGTGGGAGTGCCTGTCGATGTCTCTAACAATTGTCTTCGCATTCATTGGCTCAAAAGTGTCCCATGACGTATCAAGACGAAAAACTAAGAATCTGGATCTGGAATTCTAGGTTAGTTGAATGGACTTACATTGTAAGTTTTCGTCACATAATCTCTCTACTAGCGTCAGAAATAAAAGAAAAAAAAAAATTTAAGCTTAAAAGTAAAAAAAAAATTGTATCCATCTGTGTATTCCGAAAATCGCGTGTTAATTTTATTTGACGTACTGTGTTTAATTTTATAGTTTTGTTCAGAGGAAAACTAGGGGAAAGGTATAAGCATGTAAGAGGAGGCGGGAGTTTAATTCATGAAAAGGAACTAATTCGTTTACCCGGAGTTAAAGGAGTAGTTGTTGTGCGGTTTAATATCATGTCACTTTTCAGTGAGCCTGACAGATTCTGACACAGCGATGGTTCCAAGAATAAGCCGTGAATTGCAAGCAACAAGATGGTTTTGTAAAAAAATTAACTTTGTATTGAAAGGATAAAACAGAATAAGATAGATGATATAATACTCTCGAAAGTTCTTGCCTGTGTTTGCCTTTTAGTTTTTTCCGCAAACGGGTTTGCTCTCGCAAAGCTATAGACTTCCTCGCCCATAACCCCTTTTTACGGACTTTCAGTTGCTGTTAAAATTAAAAGGAAACAACAGTTTTTACTCTAGAATTCCAGAGTAAATTTCAAAAAAAACAAACAGTTTAAATTATGTTTTAGACTGTTTCATGGCGTATGCGCTCAAATCAGAAAAATGATACTGATCTGAATCCCCGACGACGTTTCCCTGTTATGAATCCAGTCCGGAGTTAAATTTTACTTCTGTCCCAAATCATTCCTCTCAATACAAAGGGTCTTTGAATTCAAGGTCAAACAACTTCCCGTATCAAAGGCCACTATCTTGTAAGCACGCTGGTATGTTCATTTGTACTACACATGTTGAAAACCGATAGCTATTGTAGTTTCCAACAAAATTGTTACGGGCGAGCAAAAGCAAGCTTAGTTATCGGCAGCACATGTCGTGTTTAATAACGGAAAAGCTGGAAGCTATTCCAAATGGTCAACCGCTACCTGCAGAGCGGGAGTCTGATGACGTTAAACTTTGTACCTGCCAGATATGCACGTGTGCAGGCGAAGGGGAGCATGTGTTCGCCTCGGGGAGATTGGTTGTGTGGAGGAACAAGGAATCAGTATTGGCCAACGTCAAAGAGTCAAGAGTGTGCCAATTTTCAGAAAATCTTTACATCACGAGTGATTCAGTTGTGAGAATCCGAATTGTAACAAAGTCAAGGCACGCCTTGATAGTGATGAAAATAGAAATGTTTTATTCCGGAGTTCACTCAGCCTGATAACGTTGACGATAGCTGTTCAGGATTGCATAAGCGTGGGCGATCACATGATAAGATCGGGTTTCAACAAGTCTATTGTTACACCCTTTCTCTTTTGTCAAAAAATGTATATATATATAATATATAGATGTATTAATAATCACAGGAGTTCAGGCTTCAGGAGTAATCATTGATCGTTTATTGCGACAGTGCTGTTTCGTATGGTCCGAAAATTGTAGGACCACACTCATCAGGCAACTTCAACGATTCGATGAAGTTGCCTGATGAGTGTGGTCCTACAATTTTCGGACCATACGAAACAGCACTGTCGCAATAAACGATCAATGATTACTCCTGAAGCCTGAACTCCTGTGATTATTAATAGTCAATGCTCTTCAATTAAATGAATTGAGCGCTCTACGAAATACGTTCTACCCAGAATACAAGTGATATATAGATGTATGTATACATACTTATACTAGACTTTTCCGATCGATGAAGCTATATTCTATACTCAATTGTTCTTGTTAAAAAAAAAAAAATCAAATGTCTCTTGTTACCTAGCCAAAATACTAATTCAGTTTAGTATAATTGCATTGATGATTATCGAAAATAGAGCGCTATGATTGGCTAGGAGCTTCGCTTCATCCCGCTACAATCACCGCGCGGTGATTATAACATTGAAGGCTAGCAGTTTTCCAAAATGGCAGCCAGATTTGTTGATGTTTCGGACTCGGAAATTGATCAGTAATTTTATTTTCTCGAATAATCATAAATGTAATTATACTAAAACAATTAGTCGCCTCAGGCGACTAATTGTTAAATAGAATATAGCTTGAATAAGCGTGGGCGATCACATGATAAGATCGGGTTTCAACAAGTCTATTGTTCACGAATCAGTGAAGAATGCACTTTATTTTCCTCTGTTGCATAACTGTTCAACACACACAAACGCTAACAATTGGTATTTATTTTGATTCTTGTCTTGTTTTCTTTAATTAAAAAATGGCGTGCTTTTTCCCGGGTTCATTTTTGACTTCCCAGTTAATGTTTGATTTCCGAAATTTGTCCCTTTTCTAAAATGGCACTTTTGATTTCAAATGCTTACTGAATACAGGGCTAATGGGACTGAGGAAGCCAAGAAAAAGAGGTGGAGACGGGAATGCAAAGCACACGGGAGGTTTGGACATCCCTGCCCCCCTCGGGTATTGTCTTTAAAAGATTTTTGTCCTGTTGGGAATGAGAAATCGCTCTTTGTTATCTTGCTCAGTAATCTAAATGGGTGATTCTCAACTAAATGCCACTTGTTCGTTAGAATCTTTCAAAGACTAGGCACTGGTGGGTTACACTAACAAAATTCGTGAATCTGATTTCTTTCTTTTTTTTGAGGTCTTCTGTGGTTAGGGTTTAGGAAATTTTCTCTAAAAAATAGTGATAAAAATAAAACTGAAAAAGAGTATGTTTCAAAACTTGAATTCCAAAAATCCAACAATTGTCTAGTCTGTCCAATATCGTCTCCAGAGCCACTTGACTTCATGTGACCCAGAGAAGAAACGACGGGGACTGGGGACATGAATGGGAGCTGCACCTGGTTTTCAGTTCTGAAGCCCAAATCAATGAGAATGTGTAAGTTATTCGTGTCATCTCCGCTACACATATGAAAAGCATATGTACCTAGATAGTCCGCTTGAGCCTGAATTACATATCAATGAGTTTCCAAGATTTCTTTTGGGGGAAAGCTAAACCAATATATATACAATATGTACATGACGGTTCGAAATCATCAAATCCACCCCAAAATTCACCTGCACACTAAGGGGTAACGAAGTCATAAAAAAGCTATTATACTGACATCAAAAAGCAAATAAGAATGCTAAGCTTAATTAATTTTTGGTCTTTTAGCTACCTTGGTGTATAATACATTAAGTACAATTGTGTACTCCCGAGAAAAAAGCTAAGAAAGTAAGATAGCAGGAGATCCGAATCAGCTTTTACAACACAAGGCAAAAATTCGTCAATACGATGGCCAATTTTGTTGTAACGACTTGCTTGCTTAATGGTCTGCTTATGTTCTTAACAATCATGGGCAACGTTCTCGTGTTGACAGCAATGTTAACAACTCCTTCTCTTCGTTCACCGTCCATGATTTTCTTATGTAGTCTCGCAGCCTCAGATCTTCTTGTCGGGTTCGTCGTACAACCGATCTACATTGAATTCAGACTTAACCCAGGACCGGAATTAGAACACTTAGCCTACATCCTCGTCTCTTTAGCCTGTAGTGTTTCTCTTTGTACGATGACAGCCATCAGCGTGGATCGGTTTATGGCTCTCCATTTTCACTTACGATACCCGGATATGATGACCAATAAACGCGCTGTAAACATATCACTAAGTCTTTGGTTCTTGGCCTGCACAACATCATGTATTAGATTGTATTAGGTTCGTAAACATAAGCTTCAGATTCAAATTCAACAGCAGCCCGCCATGCAAACTGTGATTGTTGATCGTAAACAGAACCTGGCGCGATGGAGAAGAAGTGCTTTAAACACCTCTATATATTACATCTGTATGATTCTGTGTTATTTTCCAATGTTTTCATCACTGTTACTTTTAAGCATTAACCCAAAACTCGAGAGACAGGAGTGGGATTTGAAAATGAATATGGTTTTTATGAACTCGTCCATTAATCCAGTTTTGTATTGTTGGCGTTTACGCGAACTTCGACATGCAGTTTTAAAGATAATCAAACAACTACTATGTAAACAAACTGAAGAAACCGAATTCTCCGAGAAGAAAACCGTATTAATCAGTTCAGTTAGTTCTTCTGCTTTACTGTTGTAACACGAACGATGCTTTGGCTTAAACATCGCGTGACAAAAATCGACGTTACTTCTAACGATGAAATAATTACAAGAATATGAATATAGTTCACATCATGTCACATCCGCCATGTTGGTGTCCCAAACCAGCCCTTTGGGAGTTTAACTCTTTTCTAATGTAAACACTTTTAAGTGCTAGCCACGTGAGTGAAAACGCTCGATGGAATTTTCTGCACTGTCGTTATGATAGATGCTATACAAATGTCGGCACATGTTCCATCCCCTAACACAGGATACGCTCCCGCTCAACAACAACAACAACCACACATTGAATGATAATTACTTCTTGTCATTGTAAGAATATTTCACATCTACTCCATAACTTACTTTTCTAAACATACTTCATTTTATTCTCTTTTACGAATAACACGTGATGGTTAAACGATCTAAGGGTTTCATGCTTGAAAACGTCTTCCACTGTTACTAGATACTGCTGCCTCATTCCGAGGCTCTGTTGCACAGTACATCCTTCCCATTACACCAAGCGCCCCAAGCAAGAGCATGGAGGGACGCAGGAGACTGGAGACATGGCAGGCATTGCTATTAAAGCTTGCCGTGGAAGACGCTAAACAGGAGAGAGTACGAAACACAAGAGATGCAAAAGAGCGCCGGATAGAGAAGGCATGGGGAAGAAAAGAGGGCTTTCTTATTTTTTCGTTACGCGTCCTTTTGTGTTTACACGTGCACAATTCAATTTTTCTCTCTTTCCGTTTCAAGATTCGTGCATTTTTAGCTAAAGAAAATTCAAGGAACTTTTCAGGAGGACAGCCAATATTTGGACTGAACTATAGGCTTTACAGTTTTTGTCCACATCACTATACAGCAATTTTGCCTCTCTGTACGGTTTAAAGTTGAGTTTTCTTTCTTCAAGGAGTGGCTTTTCTTTTGGAAGACTTCTGGTAATGAAATAAAGATGTCGCTTCTATTTTGCCAGCACCAGAGAGGGATTCAGCAAACATCTTTACAACCTAAACAGACAAGTGACAGGAAATGAAGATTAAACGCGACAAAGGAAACGAAATATTAAACGTGGAAGGAAAAGTTGCGGACGCTCGAGAGCAGTTAGCTCGTTGCTTTCCTGTGGTGCTGTTTATTATGCTGTACAAGGTGGTTCTAACTTTTAAGTCTGTGGATGAAGTCCTATGGTGTTAGCATTCAAATGAAAGCTATTCAGCAACACTCTCCAGTGGTGCTGTTTATTGTTCTGAATAAGGTGATTCTTAGATGTCCAGATCTGGCCATTGGACGGTTGCTACCTGAAAAGAAGAATGACGTCATACCTCTAAGTTTGTGATGAGCGGGACACCGGTGTCGATAGACGCTCTCCTTATAAGGTAATTGTCCTTGATGTACTTTGTGTTCTGATTGGGCAGGTTGATGACGAGGTCCACGACTTTGTCCTGGATCAATCTACAACATGAAAACATCGCATGATGAAGAACAGCTGTAAGCGGCCGAAACATCACGATGAATAGCGGAGTTTCTCTCGTGAGACACAAGATAACCGAACTTATGCATAATGACCCGCCGACAACTGCAATAACA
This sequence comes from Porites lobata, assembly GCA_942486035.1. Classification (NCBI taxonomy): domain Eukaryota; kingdom Metazoa; phylum Cnidaria; class Anthozoa; order Scleractinia; family Poritidae; genus Porites; species Porites lobata. Next base: position 3,732,208 of record CALNXK010000033.1, read on the forward strand.
GGGAGTTTAGGGACGGACCATTAGAAAGCTTATGAGGGGGGGCGAAGTACAAAAAAAACTATTCGCGCAAAGGAAAATTAAATGAAAAAAATTCGTGCACGCCAATTAACCCTAAAAAATATTCATGCTATGGCCTAAAAAAAATCATACATGGAATTTGATAACGAAAAAAAATTCCTGCGGCTCGAAAATAACCCCCCCCCCATAACTTTTCTAATGGTCCGTCGCTTAAGATACCATGGCGACGGCAGCAGAAAACGCCACTTAAAAAGTGACTTCACGTTCTTTAAACTGCAGCGCGATCATCACAACTCGCTCACTTTGTCTAATGTAGGAAAACTTTCCTGGATTTGAATTCTTAAAAAAAGATATTCAAGTTTAAAGAGAGGAAGAGAAATTCGTCGTCGTATGTTCACGTTGTCGATAAAACGTGAAATTAGGCAATTCATGTCGTAGTCGTGCAGTGACGGCAAAGAAATGTACAAAAAAGCGTGATGCACGTGCGAAGTTGTTGTTTTGCTAACCTAAACCTATTGCTTTTTTGACGTTCTCGTTGCCGTCGCCGTAGTGACATCTTAAACTCCCTAACAACTATTGCTATACGGCTGCTCAGCAAGGATGAAATAAATGGTGTGCTATGATTCGTCTGTTTTAGAGGGCAAGATGGCTAAGGGACTGCGAATGGCTATAACCAAGGGTTCTTTATATAAAGGCTTTTTCCACATATTTTGTTATAAAGAAGTTCCAATGTATCTTGCCCACTCGGGTTTAACCGCTTTTTACCGCAAGAGCATATTTGGATGTTCTTTTAATGACCATGCTTTTTTGATCAAGATAGCTAAAAATTGGCTTTGTCTCTGTCCACAAAATAAATCAATTAAATAATAAAATATAACAAATAAACGGAAAATAATAGATTGACGGAGCAAGCCTGGTTAATGAAGCATATTTAAATTTCTGTCCTAGCAGATGTTCATTTTTAAAAGGCAAATTAATATTATTTCTGTACAATGTACCTTTGTATTATATTGCCCGGGTATAGAAAAGCGGTTATTAAAAAAACACGACCTCTCGTTCCCTTTAGTGGCCACAGCAATAATTGTCAACACTGTTTAGATAAGATTTCTAAGCAATTTCTCATTATATTTCTTTTTATTGCAAAGGGACAAAACAAAGCCAGTTATATTGCTATCAACCAGTGTAATCACGTTGGGTGGAAATAATTTAAAAGGTATTGTCCCTGTTCGATTTTCACAATTCAACTTTCCAGGGAGTTTGATTACACTTGCTATGAAGGAGTGAATCAAAAAGGGAGAAATGCTTTTCGAATGATAAAGAGCACCACAAGTTATTGATATTTGTCTTTCAGTCGCCTCATTTTCGTGTTGTGTTAAATTCTTATCACGGGGAAACCTTAAACTATGAAACTTTACTTGCTACCGCTCGAGTCAAAAATCTGAAAGAGGATGGGTATTTTTATCGTGACGAATTGTCTGCTTAATGTTCTGCTAATGCCCCCATCGATCATTGGGAACGTTTTCGTGCTGGTCGCCATATTAACAACTCCTTCTCTTCGTTCACCTTCCATACTGTTCTTGTGCAGTCTCGCTGTCTCAGATCTTCTTGTTGGCTTGGTGGTACAACCGGTTTACATTGCATATCAACTGAACCCTGAACAAGGATTTAAAGATGCATTCGACGCTTTATCGTCTTTAGGTTGTGGTGTGTCTTTGTGCACAATGACAGCGATAAGCTTAGATCGGTTTTTTGCTCTTCATTATCATCTGCGATACCCGAATCTGATGACAGATAAGCGCGCAATATGCACATCCCTAACTCTTTGGTTCTTGATGTTCTCTGCATCATGTCTTTACGTATGGAACAGAACCTACGCGAGGATAGCCTTTGTCCCTGCAATTGCCATTTGCTTCTTGGTTTCTACTGTTTTGTACATCAGAGTTTATCAGATTGTTCGCAGACATCAGCTTCTAATTCATTTTCAACAGCAGACAGTGCGAAATGTCAGTTCTGATCATAACCTGAACATCGCGCGATGGAAGAGAAGTGTTTTAAACACTTTTATATATTACATCTTTATGATTCTGTGTTATTTTCCAATGTTCACAGGAATGGTTGTTTTAACTATCCACAGCAGACTTCAGGGACAGGAGTGGGAGTTAACAAATACTGTGCTGTTTATGAACTCGTCAATTAATCCAATTTTGTATTGTTGGCGTTTACGCGAACTTCGAACTGCAGTTTTAAAGATAATACGAAAACTACTACGTAGACAAACAGAGGAAAACTAACTCGCCCTCCACCCTCCGAAATGAAAACATTTTCTCCTAAAAAGGTTAACTGTGGCAGCTTCTCTAAGAGTTTAGGGAACTGAGTTCGTAAGTAACGAAGAAAAAAATGATTTTTTGTATTCAAGAGGCATGCACGGTTAAAAGCAGCGACTAAAATCTACCTGGTAGCTGTCGAGTTTACTCCAGCACTGTGAAGTGGCCATTCCACTGGCTGAGCTGGAATATTGTGTTCATTCAGATACTGCGAGGTGGCTTCTGTAGCGTACAGCGTGAATCCCAGTTTATGAAGCTTGTTCGCTGTTGGAAGGAACTTCGGTTGCAAGGATTGCTGTTCAAAACATGAAAATATAAAGCCATTAAATTAATGTATATAAAACTCACGATCATCTAGCCTTGGTATTATGCGTAACAACGATTACAAAGTTGTCTGGCTAAAGAGTGTGTCAAGCCTACGATAACCCGAGCTGCCAACCTTTCCGTTTTTCTGAAACGAGAAGGCGCCAACTAGACGCTTAGATTGACAAAATAAAGTTTAGAGGCATGAATCAAACTTTTCACTTATCCTCGACTTCTTACATAGTGTTTTTCGTTGAATGGATTTCGAGAAAGATAGTCTTGTGTTCAAGTGTCAGCTGTTAGACGAAGGGTCTGTGGAGAGGGAGTAGAACTGGGGCGAGATTCCTACATGTAGGGGGGTCGACTGGGGGGGGGGCTTAGATGACGTGAGAATAAAACAAATCTTGTCTACTCCCTCTTAACCCTCCACAAAAGTCTTTTACGGGTGGGGAAATCAAATTGTACAATGACCCACGTGCCTGATTGAATGAGAGCAGCGCTAGAGTGTCAATCAACGTACCTGAATACCAATCAGAATGCCATTCTTAGGAAGCCGGAAGCCAGTTGACATCAAAGCCTTGAGAAACGCCTGATGAACATTCGCGCCAAAACAAGCAACCTGCAGGGAAACGACGCCAAAATAAGTTGCTTGGAAAAACGATTTTGGCGCGAAAGTTATGGTCAAAGAGCCCAAGTTTGCGGTTACAGTCAATTACTACCTACAGCAATTCTTTTTTGTTCTTACCTCGCCAGTGGAGGCCATTTCACATTTCAACAGCGGATCGGCGTCACGCAGCCGAGGCCATGAAAACATTGGCGCCTGAAAAGAACACCCAACGAGTTAATCAAGGTTGTCCAAGAGTGGGACGAGTGGTTTACGAGTCGGACTTCTGGGTTCGAATCCCTCTCGGACCACTACCTAAATTTGTTTCTCGGTCGTCCCGAGTTCAAATCACGGGCCACCATTTCCACGTGGTCATCTAAGCCACGTCAGGGTATCGCCGTCTGCAGGGTAAAGGCAGTACCTTCATTTCACAGTTATTTCAAGACCCCGAATATTGCTCCGCCCCGGGGATCGAATCCGCGACTTCCCGCTCAGCAGTCAAGCTAGTCCTACCACGGTTGCTGATAAAAAGTTTATACAGAATAACTAGGGGTACCTTCCGGCAAGTGCCAACGAGGCGAATTCGTTTATCTTTTGTGGAATGTGCCTATTCAGATCTTCGCGATATACATATTTTTTTTCATAATTTTAGAGGTTTAAAATGGATTCCGCTATAGAAAAGGATGGCACCCAACTTCAAAACGACAACTTTGGCACACTCTAGGCTTTCACTTTTATTAAACAATAACAACATAGCTTGAAGCTTTGTTGGTAAATATGAGCAAGTTAGTACTTATGTTTCATGGAAAATTCCATTGTATCAAAACTATAAACGTTAGAAAGAAAAATTTAGTTCAAATGAGGCCTTTGACTGCTGAAATTAAAAATAATAATTAAATTCCGAGCAACAGCGTCATCAGGGATAGGAAGAATATTTCGCGTAGTAATATACATAAGAAAAAATTGGTGTAAAGTAAAATGTGTGAAAAGCGCAAGAATGGGGCGGAATGTATCAGAGGTATAAAAATATAAACTTGAATAAAATACAAAGATCTAATGAGGGAGTGTCACAGGATAAAGATTCTCTTGAAAGGCATAATGATAGTCTTCAAAACGAAAGGTCCGCAAGTTCGTTGTATTCCTCACGGTAGTTTTGGGCTTTCTCAATGTAAATCGAGCAGCAAAAAAAACCTGCTGGTTGACAAAATCTAAAGACATGAATAAATTCTAAAAAAGGTCCGCAAATACGTTGCATTCCTCACGGGAGGTGAGTACTGGCTCAATGTAAATCGACCTACGAAGGACACGCTGGTTCTGATATAAGTTTTGAGAATATAACCCTATGCCTTGATTAACTACCGCTTAAAATTCAATTCACAAAGGAAAAGAGAACACGGAAAACCCTGGTTCTGAGTCGAGAAGCGAACACGCTACCTCATTGTAAATGGGGCTGCAAAGAACAAGCTGATTCTGACAAAAATTTGAGCGTAAAACCCTATTCCTTGATCAGCTGCTGTTTTAAACGCAATTTATAAAGCAGACCAAAGCACTAATACCCCTTTCAAACGAGAAATCGTATTAAAGCAGCTCACCTGTTAGGGCCTCTTGAACAGATAACTAACAGCTGCACATTGAATCACCCACTTTCGGACCACGCGTTATAAATACAAGACCATGACGTCACTACCCAAATATGGGATCTTACTTACACCCAAATATGGTCAAAAATGCAAATTTTAGAGGGTTACGCAGAATTTGAGAGGTTTTGCCTACATCGTGCGGGATTATAAATCTGCCACCGAGGCAACCTCGCTTCTTAGCTCGGTTGCCTCGTTGGCAAACAAGAATAGAATGCGCGGACAAACCTTGATGCCCACATATCCAGACGGCTGCAGGGGCGTGTCCAGATGGGGAAGGGCATGTTCTTCCAGGGGATAGTCCACCATGATCTTTGTTGCCCCATCTATGAAGTCCGTACCCACTGTCTTGGATACGAAAGGAAACGAGCGAGATGCACGCAGATTGCATTCGATGACCTGACGGTACAAAAAGAAACAAAACTGTGACTGTTTCATCTCATGAATTAGATTGACTTGCAAGACTTTGTCACCGATAAGAAGATATGTGATGAGTGTCTTGATACTGATAGCAAAGTCAACAAGTTTGATCATTGGTAAAAGAATGTAGTATAACCAAAAAACTGAACTACGCGGCCAGCTTCACCAGATGGCAACGGCGATAAACACGGAAAGATTTCTATTTAGTGACACACGCGAGAGAATATGCAACAGATTCCAGGGGGAGGGAAATTAAAACCGATTCACAGGAACAAAATCCTAAAACAATATCGAACACGAGGTAAATATAATCACCGACCACATAAACGTAATTCGGGGACGTACCATGATATCATTGTTCTTGGCTAAAAACTGAGTATTGAACGGACCAGAAATGTTAAATCTCTCTGCAATGTTTCGGGTGGCTTCTTTGACCTGAAAGTATAATAGTTAAAAATCCCACTAAATCAGCAAAAGGCAATCACTATACCGAAAAAGTCGTACTATCTACGTTGGCTTAGTGTGTCATTAATTTTCATACGCGTTTCAAAGGTCCTTCTTTCATCCGCGTATTCCCTGTCGCAGAACTAATGAATATGGTTAAATTTCATTGGAGGTGCATAAAAAGGCGTGAATGTAATATAGTCGTTCAACCGCTGTCTAACGAAAACGTTGCTCAGTGAAAGGATACAACCAGACACATTGAAATAATCACCCTGCACGGCCTATAAAAGGCTGCAGAACTAACTCGGGACACCGACTGTCAAAGTTTGTTAGCACAGAAAAGGGGACACCTCTTTTGTTACGCCTCTTAGAATTAAAAGCCAGTTGAGCTTTAGATCTACAGCGGTTTCTGGCATGACGTGGACACCCTCAAACTCATAAGCGAGATAGCGCATGTCTGATCGCGCCCATTCGTGAGCTGTTGACATCAACCATACTGTAACTAGTGGCTTGTTGCACGTGGTCAGCCCCTCCCATATTGGTTAACGTAAGGGTTCTGCTCCTCAAGTTCCTTAGCGTAAACGAGGTGGCAGGTGCGTGACCAAGCCTATTAGTGAGCTACTGACATGGAACTATACTGCGATCATTTGCTAGCAGCACGTGGTCAGCCCCACCCGCTTTTGTACCTGCTGGATATCCTCCTCGCTGATTGTTTGTGAATCCTCAATGAACACAAGCATTCTCCACATGTTCAGAAATAGCGTGAGCAACAACCTGGAGGAAACAAGATACCAAAGTCAAAAAACAGAGCTGTAAGAATAGAGATAATCCATTAGAAGACAACTAATAGTTAAGTTAACATGAAGCAGAAAATGGTCAAACATCACAAACCTTTCCGTTCTTAGCGACGGCGTCCATTTCAATTTCTCGGGCACCTTCGATAAACTTTGTCATCACTACCGGGTGGTCCTGTATTGAGATCAACAGTTTATACTATTAGTTCTACTCTGACTTCTAAGCTAACATCTTTTTTGCACTATACATTTTACTGGTATAAATGTATAAACAGGTTTCAAAAGCAGGAAAACAGGAGGCCAAACGAAAAACTACCTGAGACACTCTTCGCAGCCTCTTCCAAGAACTTCTTCAACTCCACTGGTCCGTAAGCAACATTCATGGCTTAAACACTAAACAAAGTACAAAACAGCCCGTGTCAAAGTAAACAAACTTTGCACAAATTTGGGGTCGAGAAAGAGGTTTTGGAAGACTGCTTGGTTAAGAATGTTGGCCACTGACGACAAGCTGTCAACGAGAACCAGAGGCAGATAGCTGGGGCGAAGACTGCCTGTCCTTAAGTCTACAAGAATGCCCATCAGCAAGCCAGGGTAAATATCCAAAACGACCGGTTGAAAATTCGCATGTTAACACTCTAAGCCCCAAAATCCACATACAAATTCTCCTAACTGATCTCCATACATTTCCTTACAGAATGAGTTGAGAGAATTTGTTCAAAGATCAAAGCATTTTCCGTTAGGTGATCATTTCGTTTATTCTCATAACCTTTACTCTCGATAATTGGCTGATATTTTTAGGAGAAAATTGATGTTGGTCACTCTTGGGACTTAAAGGGTTAAGGTGTTCCGTTCACACGGAACCACCTTAACCGTACGAAATTTATACGCTTAGCCGTTCTAAGTGAACAGAGCGAAAATATTGTACAGTCCCGTGTGAACTAAGCGTCCAGTCAAACTTTTTCAGCCGGTCTGACGAAAAGTCGTCCGTTGCCGTCTGAACGTAGGCTCAGGATGGCTGTTAGGGCGCGTTAGAAGATGATACGTGCACAGACAAGTGTCATTTTCTATGACATTAGCGAGTAAAAATCTTTGATTATTCTTTAAATGAGAGAGAAATCGCATCTTGACAGACACATCGATTGTACTCTACATCATATTCATATACATACATTTGCTTTCATTCGCTTTCATCCACATTTATTTAATTCTCGAAGAGGCACCAATTCCACACTAAAACCGGAATTGACTCAAGCATCATTTTACACAATGAAATGTAAGATGTTTATGACTAGAAAAAATCCACTTGCAATGACTGGTTTTTACGTGACTAAGAGTGACATCATAGGTAACGTTCAAAGTTGGCGTCAAAATTTAAAATTCAAAACATTTCTTCAAAACCTGCGTAGCAGTGATGAAAATTTTTGTTCAGCCGTGTGATGCAAACGAAAACTCAGATGAAAACGCAACTGCGATTTCACATGCGCTATGCAGTGATGAAACGCAGGCACAAGCACAGTAAGAAACGCACGCGCATTTGAGTATCTCAAGAAGGAAATTTGCCGATATTGACAGGTGAACAATCTCAACGTACTGAATCAACTATTGTTGACTGTTTTTCGTGCGTCCAACGCATGCAATTAAAGGCAAACGTGCGCGCATCAGAGGTGAAGTATCGAAAAAAAGGAGAGTAACTATTATGTTGACGCGGCGATTGTTTCGACCAAGACGCGAGAACAGGCAGGCACCGACGAAAATTAAGAACTTGCGTTAACTCACTTCACACAAATGAAATGATAGCGAAAGAGCAAACTAAACGCATGCGCAGGTGAAAGGAAATTTTTCCTCTGCATTAATTGCTTCATAAGCAAGTTTGAAAGACGTCATATTTTTGATATAACTGTTACTTAAGATAAGCTTCAAACTCTTTGAAATTTGTAGCAAACAAAGTTCGTCATTCATTCTGAATCCAATCCATTCTATTCCATTCATTCAAGGAAAGCTTTCGGCCCTGAAGACAGTCAGTGAGCTTCAGTGGAATTGAAAACAATAAACGCTTTTGAAAGCATCTTCTGTCAGCAGCTTTGTATTGTTATAAAACAAAATGAAAAAAACCTAAACGACTAATAAGAATGGTACAGTTTTTTTACCAATCACCACATTAGTTGACAGAGTTGATGGAAACTTTCTACTACGTGTTTTGCAGCAAATGGCCAGAATGGAACTTCCTTATAACCCCGTGAGAAGTCAAGCCTCATTTTTCTCGTTCTTTTCCTGTTTCTTAGAACGTGCTTTACTTCTCTCCTTGTCTACGCATTAATCTTTATCTTCCATATATATTTTTTAAAAGTGTTGTATAAATCCAAAGCTCTTTATATAGAGAAAAGCAGCAAGCCCGTTTTGTTATGATGCCTTCTAGGAAAAAATCTAATCAGACTAAGGTCCGTTTCCTGACAGTTTGTTTTGCTGTTCTTTTGATCCCTTTCTTATTTCCGGCTCGATTTATTTTTTGTTTCGTTATACGACCTTGTCTTTAGGGAAAAAGAGCTTAATTTCTCGTTGCCAGTCACCAAAAAGCTTTGGTTCGTTTTTATCCGCTTTTAAAGATATTTTTGTAATCCGGATTACTCAGCCACTTGATAAAACATGCTACTAAAGGAGCTCCACTGTTGTGACCACAAAAATTTTGTGTAAAAGCCGCATGGTCGAATCGACTTTTCTAATCAAATGTGTTCATTTGCCCCCGGAAAGATTTATCAGACATCTTTTGTTGTAGCGAATGAAATAACTCCGAAAAAAAGCCATCTAATTTCCATTTTGTTGTCTCTAATCTAAAGCCCAGTAAGGGCTGTCAGTGGGGGATGTTTTTGGCGAAAAGAAAGCCGAAATACAACGCCTTTGTTTGTCATGAAACAAACAGGGTGCAAAATTCAACGGTTTTAATACAACGACGGTTTGTTAAATCGTGTTTTGCTGACTGTAACGTTTTTAGTAACTTTTGTTGTCCTCTTTTTATTTCATGTAGTAACTTTGACTCGCAGTTTCTTTAATTATCACCCGCGATGCAATGACATAAAACAATTTCATGTTTGTAGCTCAGTTTTTGATCAGTTTTGATGCTCAAGATAACGTGGATCGATAGAAATCTTAATGAATCGCTTTATTAAAGTTTGTTTCTATTTAAAGACACTCAAAAAGCGGAGAAGATAAAATTAAAACCATAATTCTAAAGTGACACCTGTTTCCTGAACGTGTTTTTCAAACTCGTGCTTGCTTTGTCTAGAGAAAAAAAATCGATTAAAAATGGCGAAAAAATGCAACCTTCACAGTCTTCTCAGTCTACAGTATCACTCTTCGCCGACTTTTGACACTTTTGGTAATCCTCAAACGCCATTAAGAGGCAGTCTCCCTAAAAGCGGTCCACTCGATTTCGCGACAAAAAATACTTTTCCTTCATTTTTTGTCGGTGAAGAGGCTTTAGTAGGTATATACTAAAATCGCTATTTTTGTTTTCAAATTATTATTCTTAGCTCTCCTACAAGCCAAAAACGAATTGAGTCCGTCTCGGCTTCTCAGAGAGTGTTTCAAAGACTGGAATTGATGGATTTTGAAAAACGCGTTGCAAACAAACGAATGCCCGCACAAAAAATCTGTTCGATTCAGTTTTTTTAGTTAACCTTCGATAGTTCACAGGCTAAATAAAAATATCTTTGATCAAAACGTGTTCAAGTTACAGTGGTTCAAAGAATACC
>CALNXK010000033.1:3745000-3842500 GCA_942486035.1 Porites lobata
GTGGTTATGTGATTACTTATTAATAATATTCATGAAAAAATTGCGAGATAGCTTTAAAATCTCTTTAATAGGAAGTCAACCCGCGTAAACTACGTGCAAAAATAAATTATTCAAATGCTGCAATTATCATCACACGTGCAGTCAAAACAACATTTTGCTCGATGTTTTTAAAGTTTGCAAGCTGCAGAAACGGGCTGAACAGTTCATGGAATTGTTCAATGTGTTTGAAATAAAGATTCTGGGTTATTACCTCGAGTTTTCCGCTCTTCCAGAGAATTTCTTCTTCCTCCTCTGATACTTGCCGAGCTTTGTTTGGGCGCTTACCACGGTCAGCCAAGCGAAGCTGTTTCGCTTTTTCCTCCAACACCTCTTCGGACGAACTAAATTCTCGGTCACGTACAATGGACAGGGTGCAGCCTTTGATCTTTAAGTGTCTATCAGGCGATGCCTTCATTACTTTAAGGCTTTCTGGTTCATAAATCTTCACCATTTTTGTATTGTTTACTTCGGCGTAGAAATGCTCGTGCAAAGTGTTAAGCTCAGCCAGCTCATAATTTTCTATTTCATCAGTAATTTCCTTACCTACGCACCGATTCTTCCAAACAGAGAGCCAAGAACCAGTGCTTTTCGCAGTGTTTTCGTTTTTATAGCAGTTTTTCAGCTCCTCTACAGTTGTTTCGGTCGCAAAAGCAAATCTGCTGCAATCGCCAACCACTGCGGTTTTTGCTCGAAACTGGTCCGGCCGGAGCGGATCCAAATTTTGCGCCATTTAGATGGTGCATTTGATTGGCTCTCAGTGAGTTCCTTTGTTTATTAGCCAATCAGAATGTCACGTTTGTTACTCTTTTCTGCACTCAATTACCTTTTTTCTGCACTGTGTTACCTAAAAACTGCATTCCTCGTAGCCAATCACAATCGAGAAATTTTTTCATGTATATTATTAGAGTCGTTAGAGTTGAGGACAGGCGCAGTGGGCTCTGTATGAACACTATAAACAAAGGCAGGACCTTGTCAACCTGTGATTAAAGGTCATTTATCTATTTATTTTATTTGTATATTTATTTAATATTCACAGTATTCTTCAGTCGATTTACCAAGATCTTTTACTTAAATTGGTCTCTCGGAACACATAGCCTGCGTAGCAGGCGCTTGGAAGTAGTGGGCACGAGAAAGAACGGGAGCGCGCGAGGGAGACACACGGAGACACCCGTTCTTTCTTGCACCCACTAAATCCAAGCGCCTGCTACGCAGGCTAAGAACACTAGAAATGGCGTTTCTGGGGGAGCATGCCGCCTTACCCCGCCCGTAGCGGCTCGCTCCTTGTCCTTGGACGCCAATACTAGTTTTTTTGATAAATAAAAAAAGGTTGTACGGTCTGTCTCAGTCCTGATATACTTATTTAGGTATACAGTATTCTTTTTCAAGGTAATTTCAGACATTCGGTATCAAACGTTTTACAAATCTTTAGCTATATTGGTATCTTATGAGAACAAAAGCGGGTATCAGTGGTATCCCACTGTCCCCCACCCTCACCCCCTCTATGCGGGCCGGGCCCGAAAATATGGAAGGGCGGAGTCGATGCCGTGAAAATAATGATTCATTACCAATATAAATTCCTCGGTGTGATACGCATTTTGTGCACTTTAAGGAGGAAAAACTCATTCAATTAGGGCATTTTTTTTTTTCTGGAGAAAAACAGAAATTTCGTTTATCACAAAGATTTTGGCCGCCGACGGGTTACGTAGCCACGTGATCATAACATTACGTGACAAATCACGCTATGATTTGATTTTGAAAATTAACGAAACTGCATAACTTCAGCTGGCTGGATAGACTTCTTCCATCAAGAATCTAAAGTAAAGGTGAGCGTCTTATTTACCGGGAACAGATAAAACGGTAAATGACTAATTTTTGTTGTGCCTCAAACGTTTTTTTAAACATCCTGATTATTACAATAATTTATGCACCGCGGTGAAATTCACTCTGAAATTGCGGAAAGACCTTAAAATTCTACGTTGCCTTTCTTGTACATGTTTTGTATCCCGGGGTAGTGATATCTAATTTCATTACTTAGAGAGCTTGGATCAACTTCTGATGTAGAGAATTTTATTAAAAACATTGTTTACTGTTCAGTGCAGGTAGTTACAAGACGACGGCGCCCGCCAGTTGATTGTGGTAATCAGTAACATGCATGATAATCCCAGTTGCTATATCTCTTTCGATTCAAAAGTACTTAAAGAAGCTTAATTACTTTCTTTTAGAGGCCGGAGACGAATTCAAGTGTCAAAAGAGGCAATTTCATGGAACTTTTAATCCGTACAATCATGACATCTGACACGGCCAGTAATTATGCAAATACGCAAAACGGCAGATTATAATCTACTGTTGGTTGCAATCCCAGAAGATACCCACAAGTCTGAGCCTATAAACCAAAAATATAAGCTTAAAACTTTACTTTGATATGATTTTTAAACCAGATTTAGGCCGCAACTTTTGAGATATTTTCCCTCAAATCTTCCTTACTTTCAGGGTTTGGATTAAGCCTGCAAAATAGGTATTCTTTGAACCACTGTAACTTGAACACGTTTTGATCAAAGATATTTTTATTTAGCCTGTGAACTATCGAAGGTTAACTAAAAAAACTGAATCGAACAGATTTTTTGTGCGGGCATTCGTTTGTTTGCAACGCGTTTTTCAAAATCCATCAATTCTAGTCTTTGAAACACTCTCTGAGAAGCCGAGACGGACTCAATTCGTTTTTGGCTTGTAGCAGAGCTAAGAATAATAATTTGAAAACAAAAATAGCGATTTTAGTATATACCTACTAAAGTCTCTTCACCGACAAAAAATAAAGGAAAAGTATTTTTTGTCGCGAAGTCGAGTGGACCGCCTTTAGGGAGACCGCCTCTTAAAAATCATCGGTCGTAATCTGCCATATCGCTTGATATACACAGCCTAAACGTTCCATCCGATTTTGTCGATTTTGCCTTAAGCCATTTTTTGATTTAAACTATAATCTTTGTATAGAAAGCCACACGTTTTTGTTCTTAACAAACGCTAGTCACGCATGGTACTTTTTACTTTAGCGACTCTCCGGCATGAACTCTTTAAAATTCAGTTCATTTTGTGGTACTTTATTCCCCTGAATTTAGCGTAAGTGTGAAAGTCTCGATGATTTGAGCTTTCCGGAAGGTGGATTAACCAGCGATATATAACTAAGTTTTCTAACTGGAAAACCGGAATCCATATAAACTCTGTACCGCTACGAACACCCTTAATTCTCTCGAATTACTCTTGCAATGGGCAGAAGTTCCTAGCTCGTTATATTACTTTCACACAAAGCGCTCTTGTAGCCGAAATTATCATTCAGCTCTTAAAACCTTTCACAGTTGACTGTCATAATCAAAGATAATAAATGAATAAGGAATTTCTACATTGTTTTCAACCTGTTTTAGTTTATGAATAAATTTGAAATGTCTTACCTCTTCGAACGCTTGCTTCAATCGATTTCCTTGTTCAACAAAATGTTTAACGTTGGATAAATAGCGAGGCTCCCTCGAAAATAAGGTCGAAGGTTTCTTGTTCCACAGCAAGACGAATATTCTCTCAGTTACAGGAAACTATATTCAAACAAAAGGCCTATGCACTCAGAGAGTCATTGTTTACAATGACACATTTCGCTTTCCGATTGAGCTGTAAAAGTTATCCATTGTTTACATGCATGGTTGAGACCCAAATAAACTTTGTCCAAGCCGGTTATATTTGTCTCCTTTCCATAAATCTTTCGGACTGTGACCTGTCATTTAATTTTATTAAGGTCGTGGCAACAGTGCTTAGTCAGAAACACGAGATGGGATTTAAAAGATAAATATGCAAAATTTGCAAAAGACTGTAATCATTTTGAACTTTAATTGGTCTAAGTTTCAATCTGTCCAATTATTATTCAAGACATGTTGGCCTTCACAAACATGTTGTTAGATTACGAAGTTGTGCGATTGTGTACACAGAGCTTATGAAATATACAGGTGATTTGTTAATAAAACACTTGCAGAAGAAGGTGAAGGCGCTCGAAGGAACTAGTCTGACGTCACAATGGCAATTGTTTAGACCGGAAGCCGGATCGCACTGAAATCCCGACGATAACTTCATTTACAATACCACAGACTACTCTGGCATCCTTTGTTAATTGCTGCCTTTGAATACAATATTATTTAGTCATATATGCAAAGCCCATGCTCACGTTGAAATGAGGTTAATTAGGTTAAATTATCCCTTTCCCGGTCCCAGATTCCTTCACATCCAGTTAGCATTCCTCCCTTTTTACAGCCAGAGTTTGAATTTGCCCAGTCCCTGTATGGCGTCTTCCTAGTCCATCTCGGTCAATAAATTTCGGTGACGTATCTGAGACCTGAAAAACGGGTTCGGACCACGTGATCCAAACCAAATCGGCTGCGCGCAGTAATGACGCCTAAGGACTAGGCGGGGTTTGAATAAGGACATCAAGTAGTCTCAGCCTCCAGTTAAATTTCAGAGCCAGGATTGAAACCCGCCAAGAAGCCGTAAGTCCCATTAAGGCTCTTGAACCCGCCCTCGGCCTCACTAGTTACACAATTTACTCCATGTTCCTCTCCGCTCTCATCCTTAACGTTTTAGGGGCCAGCCTCCTTTCGCGAGGTTCTGCGAGCCCCTCCCCGGCCCCAGAAATCTTCCACGCTTGTGGAGGCCCGAGGGTAAAGTAACCTGCCTGAGGAGTTATTAGGAGCGCCAAGAGGGGTTAAATAAGGGCGCGAGCGCGCAGCGAAGCAGATGAAAGTTTACCCCCGATTTGTGATCAAGAATAGTTTGATAGAATAATCCCAAAAACTCTCAAAATGAGCTCGATATTTAAAGCAAATCGCCTAAAATACTGAAATACTTTTGCCGGCCATGGGGAGCATAGAGGCGGAAGGATCGTTTCCTTCTCTTCGGAGAATCCATACTTTGCTTTACAACACAATGAACACCGCACGACTCAGCCATCTCTATGCATGATGATAAAGTTTCCATCAATAAAAGGCTGGTTTGCGAGAAATTTGTTGCGCAGCACCGCAGACTAACGATGGTGACAAGCAAGTTTCTTGCCGGGGTTTCTTGTAACAGTTTAATCTGTACTGTATTTCTGTGTTGTGCTTGATATCCCATATTGTAATTGAGAGTACGCGATTTTAGCGCTGTAGTGTGTGGCGTTGCGAGAGTTTGCTACGGTGTTGTTTGTTGGGGTTCATCTGTTAATGGTTATCTCCTATGTTAGCCGGCGCAGAGGAACCGAGATACTTCATTTAAGGCAGAAAGCAACCCCCTCTCCCCGACACCCAAACTTCCAGTTCTGGATCCATCCGTTTTAGATACAAAGTCTATATCTTAGCCTGAAGACAAGTATCCGTGCAATAAAAGAAGGAATTTGGGGGGGGGGGGGGCATAGGCCTACAACCCCTCCCACCCCCTGTCTAGATCCACCTTTGCTTCTTCTGTCCCATAAGCATTTCGCTGAAGGATGAATAGTTTCATTTACCAAGGAACGAGGCCAGGCAGACGTTACTGGTCTAACGGAACTTTAATAACATCATTTTAAAAAACCAAGGCTACGTACAATAATAAACAGGAAACCTGAAAATGTATCAGCCACTATATGTACAAAAATTCTAAAATGGCGCTTACTGTAAATCAGTGAAAGCATGATCACATTAAGCTAATAACACGCCTATAGGAAAATTTCTTAATGTATATATGATATGTAGCAGTGTATGAGTACCTTACGAGCAGTGGTTTAACTACTGCTCGCAGGGCAATGTATGCATGCCTATCTGACTTGATCATATATGTCTATGATCAATTTGTGAGTGTCGCCATTATGGAATACTTTACAGAGTTCATAGTAAAGCATCATCTACATATGAACTGTTTTGGTTTGTTAAGTACACATTGTTAATATGACGTTACTATGTTTACCCAATACTATATAAAGCCACCACGTCCAAACAACAATTCTCCGTAGTGTTAGTTATATTTCGCAGAACGTTAATCAATCCCAAATTGTACTATGTAAAGCTATAATATATCACATGTAGCTATGCTGTATGTACAACTATCTCAAAAAAATAAATACAGTGTCTATCAATTTAACCCAGTCTCCACAATAGCATTGCTGGAGATTTTTAGTTACGCGTTTTCCATATGAACCTTTTAACTTTTGAAATCACAACCTGTTCAAGTACACTATTAAGACATAGTAGTGTCCAAAAACAATTTCGCTTCACCTAAAACTGAAAGTATTATGAAAGTAATACAACAGAAAATCGAAGGGCTGCGAGATTGCTTTGAAGTTACCTGATCACTGTGAAGCTTTGCAGAAAAAGAAAAAAAAACAACTTCTTTTTAAGGCTCCAAAAACGCCACTGAATCCAGACTAAAATCAGCGCTATTCAGGGAAAAACCAACACATGTTTAAATAGATTAGATAAGCGTAATTAACGGAATATTGTCATTAGTTTTAAGATACTTTTAGCTTCCTGGGTTATTTTATTACTAAAGAGGTTTGGGTAGTATAGCGGGATTCAAAATCCTCGAGAGATACCAGATGACTGATGAAGGAGTTAAACGCTTCACTGCAGCACTCACATTCACTAAGCTGAAACCTGCATAGTACTAATGAAGACACTAATGAAGGAGTTAAACATTTAACTACTGTATCCCGCTAAACTACCCATACATTAACATGTTTTTAGTTCGCAAAAACCCTGATTGTGTTGGTTGCCAGGTAACAACTTCGCAATCTCAATACATCCTAGCGACTGAAGGTTGTTGAAGCTTAAATCAAAATCCAAAATTCCTTCAACAGAGAAACATTTACATTGCATACAAGGATTTATTAGAAACTTACTTTACAGTTTATGTTCAATGAGTTTAGGAGATCTTTACCTTCCTGGGTTATTCGATTATCCTCTAGGTATAAGCTGTTTAGTTTGCAGTTTGTGTGTGTGAGTGCTGTACATAAATGTTTTACTCCTTCATCAGTTATGTTGTTAGCATAGAGGTTTAAGCTGTTTAGTGTGCAGTTAGTGTGTGTGAGTGTTGTGGATAAATGTTTTACTCCTACATCAGTTATGTTGTTATCCTCGAGGTTTAAGCTGTTTAGTGTGCAGTTAGTGTTTGTGAGTGCTGTGGATAAATGTTTTACTCCTTCATCAGTTATGTTGTTAGTATAGAGGATTAAGCTGTTTAGTGTGCAGTTAGTGTTTGTGAGTGCTGTGGATAAATGTTTTACTCCTTCATCAGTTATGTCGTTAAACTCGAGGTTTAAGCTGTTTAGTGTGCAGTTAGTGTTTGTGAGTGCTGTGGATAAATGTTTTACTCCTTCATCAGT
This sequence comes from Porites lobata, assembly GCA_942486035.1. Taxonomy (NCBI): domain Eukaryota; kingdom Metazoa; phylum Cnidaria; class Anthozoa; order Scleractinia; family Poritidae; genus Porites; species Porites lobata. Next base: position 3,752,403 of record CALNXK010000033.1, read on the forward strand.
TATGTTGTTAGCCCCGAGGTATAAGCTGTTTAGTGTGCAATTAGTGTTTGTGAGTGCTGTGGATAAATGTTTTACTCCTTCATCAGTTATGTCGTTACCCTTGAGGTTTAAGCTGTTTAGTGTGCAGTTAGTGTTTGTGAGTGCTGTGGATAAATGTTTTACTCCTTCATCAGTTATGTTGTTATCCGCGAGGTTTAATCTTTTTAGTTCGCAAAAACCCTGATTGTGTTGGTTGCCAGGTAACAACTTCGCAATCTCAATACATCCTAGCGACTGAAGGTTGTTGAAGCTTAAATCAAAATCCAAAATTCCTTCAACAGATTTAAGTGCATGCACTAATGCTAAACAGTCGAGAGGTGACAGGTTACACCCACTAAAATCAAGCACATTACAACCAATTTTCTCCAGTTTCTTTTGAACTTCTCGATCAGAGGCTTTGTTCTCATACATGCAATTGAATAGCGTCACCCCTAATAACACGTGTTCAGCAGCTGGCCACCGGGTCAGTATTTCAGTTCGTTCCTCTGAGTCTTCATTCATCTTGATTTTAACTGAATGAGGAAAAGTGTTTGAGGGAAGAAGGTTGCTGAAAATATCTGTTGACTGTCCTTCTTTTTCAGCCAGCAGTCCAGCCACAAACTGCATCACAACCTTCCACGCGCCATCTTGGATGTGAGCGGAAACAAAATCCCGCAGTTGTTCGGAACTCAACGTGTCTACCAAATACTTCGCCGCTAAGAACTCCTGTAAGGTCAGGTGTAAAAAGCAATATTGTTCTCTTCCATCTGCTAAAGGATGGTCTTTAGTATCAGGTAAACGGTGAAACAGGCCATTACTCTCTAGGCTGTTAACCTCATGCGATTCAAAAATTAATCTTCCCTCTTGAATGCCATTAAAAGCAATTTTTCCCAGACGTGTGAACTCCTTTTGCACAGAGGAGGGCAGTTCCTTAAATGGTTTTAGAAAGAACTGTTGTCCTTCAGTTTTATTGTGGCGATACTGACCATCATCGTAACTAAAGTAAAACATCTTTATTGCAATGGAGTATATTTCTGTAAGTCTTGTTGGGAGGTAGTGGAGGCTGGTTAAGCTAGTGTTGACAAGCAACTCTAACAAGCATGAACAAATGATGAAACAATTTACAGGAATGTAGCAGAAGGCTAGAAGGTTTAAGTTACTGGTGATGTGTCGCCTTATGGTTTCTGCTTTGTCTTCCAGCTTTGTAAACTTCCGTACATAGTCATTCACTTGCTCAGTTGTGAATCCCAGAATTTCAACTGCTCTGTTAAAGTTAAGACTTCTGACACATGACACGGCATTGGGTCTTGTAGTCATTAAGACTGTCGCGCCGGTAAGAATTTTTCCCGTTACTATTTTCTTCAGCAGGATATGGACAGGCATCTTGTCTTCTTCATTGTTTCTGTACGGAACGTCATCTTTACTGATTTCAGTCCTATAAGAATACTCGTCAAATCCATCAAAAATCACCAGTACTCGCTTTGGGTTGTGACGAATGTAGTTCCAGATCTCTTCGGAAAGAGCCCGTGATGAATATTCTGAGTGATCCAGAAGCTCGCGAAGATTTAGTTCTTTGTTTCTAGAGTTAAACATCCTCAGCTTAACGAGGAAGGCAACTTTAAAATCTATTTGCGATTTTTGTGTTTTGTTAAACAAGGTGTCGGACGCCCAGTCGTGAAGAATCTTTGTGCTGAACATGGTTTTTCCAATTCCAGGACGACCAACAACAAGAATCTTCCGTTTTTTAGCACCAAAAATATCTCCTGGACGCGTTGGTCGCAAATTTTCATTGGCTTTGTGGTACTCTTGTAGTTGTTTCATTCTGTCTCCAGAAAAGTTATACTTAACTCTCCCCTCATAAATAATTAGATTGGTGAACATTTCGTCAAGCTTCAGATCTCTTCTGGGTCCTTCACCTGGATTATGAAAAGGTGATTTAAGATCTCCGTAAGGCTGTTCAGTGACTTCTCGTACATGTTTCTTCATATCTTCGATGATGGAAGGAGCTAATTTTCGTTCGTTAGTTTGAGTGCGGTTGAATGACGAATCGTGTGAAGCGTTGCTGAATGAAGATGTTGATGGTCGCCTTTCGGTTGGACCGTCCTTATACTCATGTTGCTGCAGCCCTGCCGGAGAACAATCAATTATTACTATTTACTTGAAAAAGTGGTTAACTAAAATATCAAAATATCACCATCAATGAGAATAGCATGGAAAAGTATATTTCAGAAGAGTAAGTCATATGAACCAGTAAGGCCCGGTTCAGACGCCGAACTTTTCATGAGCCGAACCTAATACATTGAATTAAGTACATGAAAAGTTCGGCGTCTGAATCAATTAGGAACGCCTGTTTCAATTTGGAACGGCTCAGCCGTTCTTTTCGCCTATGGAGCGACTTTGAAACCGCTTTAATTCAGACGCCGAACTTTTCATGTACCGAACCTAATGCATAAATCATTATAAAGTATTTTGTAAGCAGTTTGACCGAAATGAGCATTTTTTATCTTTTGAACTTAGTTCAGCTGCAATTAAGATCGGCGTCTGAATCAATTCAGCTGGTCTAAATAATCTGGGTCGGCCTTAATTCGAATTAGGTTCGGCTCATGAAAAGTTGGGCGTCTGAACCGCGCCTAACAATCTCAAATCTTAGTCAAGTAATTTTAAAATTTAACAAAGAAAAACAGACAAAATAACTGATTGATATATCATGATGACATCAAAATCGTTCAAATCGGGGTTAGCGTTTTTATCCTCCTTCATTAAACTCTCTGCTAACAACATTTTAAAACTATCACAGGAATAGATAAAACATGATATCGAGATAAAAATCTTAAACAGAATATTAAAAAAAAAAAGATGATAAAGCAAGTGATAAATCAAGATATGCGGATTACTGACAAGAAACATGGGTTGTGGGCGTACCATGTGGTTTGTTGAAATATTGGTTTATCTCCACCTTAAACAAAATCCGGGCTTGTCCAATACTAAGGGAACACAGTCACTATGTGAACCAATCACACAAATGGAAGACATTGTTTGACAATTCCTATCACTCATATGACTTGCGCAACTTGAATCTTAACTTACACAATTTGAACAAGTGGTGTGTATTGCACACCTATATTTGGGATAATACATGTGTGTACCGAAATTGTATATAATTTATACCATGTAGCTTATCTGTGACTGTACTAAGTTACCCACCAATGGATTCAATAAATCATATGCCCTCTATGAGAAATTATGATTACCTTGATAATGAGGCCATGAATAAAAAGCACAGGGTTCATTCAAAATGTGTGCAACAAGAGAAGCGGCCATCACACTTGCACAGGAAGACCAATTCTCAGAAGCCAACTGAGAGCCATTTGCATAATCAGCTATTCCTTTCACAATTAACCACTCAATTTCACAATCAAATGCTGCTGCAAATACTCCTGTAGGAAAACAAAACAAACAGTACATTAGTTTTAAGACAGTCCTGTGTACGTGCACAAAAAAAATTGTGTGGACCTCAGAGACATCATTCAGCTGCTATTGCTTTAGCACACCTCTAAAAACGTACCAATAGAATTAAACTATTTACATTACGCATCAAGTTAAAGTAAAGTTAAGATTAAAGTTTATCAAGTTTTAAGGGTACATGTATACTCCTATTCTATGAGAAGTTACCTTAAAGAAATGTAAGGTACAGTGGGCTAGGGTGGTTTTTTCCCATAGAAATCTCTTAAATTTAAATCAGTTTAAATCAATCACAACTACACAGACTATAAACCAAGAACTGAACAAATTTTCAGAGTATGGAAAAATAACAGCAGCCATTTTTGCTTAAAAGGTCTGTAATGTGTAATATCAAAACTCAAAGATGAGTGATGGCGAGGTGCCTGCAAGGCTTGTGGACCCAAAATGCTACCAAGTGCAGCACATAACCTTGACAACCCTTTGAGTGGCATCCACACTGGCGCCATCTCACTGCTTACCAGTGGAACATTAGGGTCGCATAATTAACGTAATAACTTACTAAAGGGAGGGTGGGGTAAGGAGCAGAACATTTTACAAGCATCAGCAATGTTTTACAAAAATAATGGCATGACCTTGACAGAGAAGTTTTAAATTCCTAAAGTCCCCTGTGGGGTAATTCAAGAATCAACCTCATACAAAAGGCTCCTGGCCAGCAAGGTGTTGAATTTATTTAATATTTTATGCTTTCTTTCCACCTCAAGTAAAGCTCTAAATTTTAATGTCATTACCATTCTTTAAACCCAAATCATGCTGATTCATGAAGAAAGTTAAGGAAAAAAAGATTTACCTTTTATGGAAGGTTTCAGTTAACTTTGTATACGTTGTGGTTCAATAATTATTATTTTGTCCTTGGTCTGTATTTTATTTTCCATTATTTTGGAGTATGGTGATGTATGATAATGAGTTTCGGACAAAGAAAAATAAAATTTAAACAAAGTATAAAGGTGAGCCATAACCTATAAATGGAATATGTCTTTCCAAAAAATATCCATAACTTCTCCACGGATAATCAATGGAATTTCCGTGGGGGAGAGGGAGGAGGATTAAAATGCCAAAAATTTTAAAGGGTAGGGGATGGTTTATAAGAAATAATTTTTCCAGAGGGTCAGGCAAGACTTGCAATAATCAAACATGTACAGTGTACTTACGTATAATTATTATGTTGTAATGACAAACAAAAACAACAGTTAACTTACCTTCCCCTTCGTTTTCCATTGCTATTGCCTGAGGATTGGTTTCGGCAAGTTGATCACGTCGCTGTCCAGAAATGACTTCTTCTGGTCCACTCAGAAACTCAGCAGCAGTATGTACTTGAACTTCTTGTTGAGCATTAGCAACATTCTTCAAAGGTGCTTTCCAGCCATCAGCACAATTCTTAATGACATTCAGGAAACGTTTGCTCACATAATTTCTCATGCCAGTTGAATGTTCTTGATTATCGATCACCACTTTGGATGCATATGTTGTTAATTTGGCAGAAACAACAACATCTCCTAACTTGGATTTCTCAGGGTGAAGACCACTACATACACCAACAGATATGACTGCTTTAGGCCTAAGCAGAGTGGCAGCATTCTTAACAGAGACGAGAGAACCACCAGGACGACTACTGTTCTCATAACATTTAAATAATGCAACTTTAACTTTATCTTGACTTCCATCCACATCAGAAAAGTAAACGTGGCCAAGACCATCAAACCAACATCTATAGGGGTTTTTTAGCTCACTGAAACAAGCTACAAATTCACAATTCTTCACTGTCAGTAACAAAACATCAACAGGAAGATCAGCATGTTTTGAAGGTCTGGTTATTGCCTTAATGTCAGCCAAGGATGGGAGAACTTTGTTGAGCTCTGGAGGGTCCCTAATGCATTCTTTTAGAGTCCTTTCCTTTCTTTCTCTCTTTCTTTTCTTCTTTCTCTTTCTTTTCGATGTAGTTCTTTGGTTCTTTGTGTTGCTTGCAGTATTCTTTGATGAAATAGACAGGAGACCAGTGGTAATCTGGTGAGTGTTACCATCACTGCCCTCTGAACTGTTGGGTGTATCTCCTGAAGATTTTAAAATTTTGGATTCTGATCAGAGGAGGAAAAAATGATTAAAAATGAGTTAATAATAATATTATAATAACAATGTGTTGTGTGAGTGGTTCAGTTAAAACATGCCCATGTTGAAAGGCAGTTACAAGTAAACCAGCCCCCATCCTTGTATGTATTACCCAAACAAAATTTGCCCCCCCCCCCTCTCAGGTTCTTCCAAGTTCAAACACCACCCCCCCTCCATCCTCCACAACCCCAAAAAAGACGGTATGATTAAAGTTGGTCTTCTTTTTCAGCCTTACGTACAGAGATCACATTTCCACTCACAACTATAAGTGAACTTATTTTCTAACAACAATTAACATTACCTTCTTCATCTGAGTCTTCAGCCACATCTCTCTTCCTCTTTGTTGCTTGCATGACAGTAGGCTGATTTGACTTCACACAAACTGGAAGCAAAGTAATTATGATCAGTAGTACACTTGTCACAACCATAAGAAAAAATACGGAAGCCAAAAAGGGACAATCCAAAAATATTTTGCAAATCCCACAAAATATTTCAAATCGAAATATTTTTTTCAAAATCACTGTTGAGAAGTTTGACAAATCTAAAAAACTATTGCAAATCCTATGAAAATTAGTGGATCCACAAATAACTTTCTCAATAATCCGAAAGTATTTTGCAAATCCATAAAAATTATTTCAAATCGCAATTTTTGTACAAATCATTATTGAAGAGTCTGGCAAATCTAAAAAAACATTGCAAATCTTAAGAAACTTATTGGATCCGCTAATAACCTTTTATAAAACTCTAAAACAGTTTACAGTCCAAGAATCATCGTGAAATCCCAAAAAAATATTTTGGAAATCGAAAAAAAGTTTTCAGAATGTTTCATTGTTGCCAAATTCTCTTCCACATTTATGACAGAACATCGTACTCGATATTTCTAACCTCTTTCTTTCGCCAGTTTGGATGTGGGAAATGGCGGGAAAATGTTAGCATGACGCTGGCTGACTGCTGGCACAAGTAGCATGTGAAAAAACTTTTTTCTCGATTTCCAAAATATTTTTTTGGGATTTCATGACGATTCTTGGACTGGGTGAGTGTGGCCTCATTTTCCCGAACAGCGGCTGGTAATCGAGCTTAATAATCATGTTATGCAACAGATTTGAGCTCAGATTTGTGAAAAGCCATGCATGTTCGATATACTAAAATGACTTCAAGCAGGCTGCATCACAAACGTAATTTAACTTCAGTTAGTAATGTCTGTGAAGCAGCACCAATATCCTTACTCTGGCTCCCAAGGGACTCAATGAATTACCGGAAGAACGTTTTCGAAATTCCTTTCATCTTATTTGGCAAATCAACAATGGCATTTTTAACAAGCCAATCATGGCTCGCACTCAAATCCTGGTACGTACACAGCTGGGGGTCAGGAACAAGGAATTCAGCGCTGTTTCGCAGATGGACTTAACCAGAGTTTAGTTTTGTCTGTGGCGCAGGCTAGACTTCAAGGCATTTGGGTCAAAATTGCATCACCACTCTATTTATTTACACAATAAACTACTGTTATTCTTCACAGTGATCAGTTATAGAAATTATTCAGAAATAACAACACTAATGTTCTAATTATTCATTGTACAATAGTCGGGAACATAATATTTTAGCTAACGAGCTAATGGCGTTTGAGCGAGTGACCTCCAGACCATAAAGGAATCAGGCTAGTGCAAGAGTTCTCTAGTATCTCTGCAATTTTTTATTACAGTAGAGGTAAATTAGTAGGAGTTTACAATATCCAATGGAATAACATCTTATAATTATACAACTAGTATATTCAGATTTAGCAGGGAAAACTTATTGTTTAGAAAAAAAGTAAACTTCATTCTCATAGAGACATTTACAGTATCATCATCATCTTGCAATGTCCTCTGCTACTGATATATGTATATAAATTCAGCAAACATAATCCCACAAGTCCAAAAAAAGAAAAAAAGGATGTTTGTGATTGGAAAGAATGTTTTACCTTGTCTGGGCTGAAGGCTGACATAGTGTAACTCGTGAATGTGTCCCAACACAAGGGGGTTGGTATCAGCAAGTGCATGATCTGGCTGAACAACTATCTCACGGTCGAGACTGCTGATAATACAGATGGAAGTTTGAAAGTGATTTGCTGCAGCAAACAAAACCACATGATCACCCCAAGTACCGTCTTTCGCCATGCTTTGTAAGTATTCACGCCAAGATGGGTATCCAGAGACAAAGTTAAACAGAGATGTTCCTTCATGCTAAAAAACAAAACAATGAAGCAAGACAAAAAGTGAATTTCCTTTTTTTCTGACTAGGCAGCATAGACGTGGAGTGATTTTAATCTGCTAGAAAGTTTATTTAAAGTTTATTTAAAAGTGAGTGATTGGCTAGGGTAGCCTTTAAAACCACTTATTATTCACTCAAAATATTTTCCCAATTCTGATTGGCTAAAGCCACACACATAATTCACCATAACCAGTTACTGATAACCAAATTTGGAAGAATTTTGTGTCTAACTAGGAAATGATGTCAAAAATGCAGTCCGCTACAGGTTAAAGCACCGTTAACTGAGAAGACCTTGGGATGAGGTTGAGTTGTTTTGGTTGTGAAAAAAAAAGGCTGACATTTCACTCATTTCAAGAGTAAGAACTTATACAGCTGGAACTAGACGAAAAAATAGCTAAAAACGTGGCAAAAACAGCAAGAAGACAACTCGGAGGGTGACATCTGCTATTTGGAGAATATTAATTTGCGGAGCTGGACAAACCTAAACGTACACTATCGAAGATGAACTTAACATGGATGCAGGTAAGCATGTTTTAGCTATTTTTTGACACTAGAAATTATTTTGAATGAATAATAAAGCAATTAATGAATTTGGCTTTCGTGGGATATGAAGAATTAAGCAGATCGAGGAGGGTGTTATCTCCAGAGGCCTTTTGGCTCATTAGGATTTGCTGGGAGGGTTTGCTGGGAGACGAATTTCAAATAAAACTAGAATAATGCCAAAAGGTGATTTTCACTGGGCTGCCAAGGAGTGACCTTTTTTAAGGGGAGGGGGCGGTTGCGGTTGCACACAATCAGGCTACCATAAAACCTTGTCCCTGACCATTGCGTGACATGGAATCTCATGTGCGAATGAAACATAAATTCATTTGAACACTGTAACCTTTTGGAAGACTTTCGTAACAAGAAAAATGAGTACCACTTTTTGTCGGGCCGTATAGTAACTTTTAAATTCCACCATTAACAACAAAAATAAACAAGTTAGCCACTCTAAGTAGGAACAGATTAGCACCCCTCCCTCAATCCCTCTGCCCCCCAAAATATGGCATGACAGTATAACATGAATCAGCTGTACATTTCTCAATTCTCGTTCTTAAAACTAACAAAGCAAATTAAAATTCAAGTTTTGTTTTTGTCTGAAGCCTTTCAAACTGTCCAAGTGAATATATATACCTCATAGTTCATTTTGTTTCTCTGGTGTTTTCTTACATGATGTAGGTTTCCTCATGGATCGCCATAGTTGTGCACGGTGCTCAAAGGGGAAAGTTTATTGAGGAATTAGCTTCACAACAAAATGTTTAAGAAGCCGGAAAAAATGCAAGCTTTAGAATGGCTACAAGAAACAACAATCTCCGATGAATTTTTAAGTGGATCTGTCGAAGGTATCTTAAATTTTTATTGCTGATACGTGATGCATGACTTCCACTTTCCACACCTTTGCAGACATTTCCGGCACCACCACCTTTGCAAACTTTTCCGTCTTTGTTAACAGTTTTTTTCTGGAACTTTCCTCCAGAAACTTCCCCAGTTAAACGAACTACACAACAATGGTGATCAATGAGGAAACCTATGTCATGTAAGAAAACACCAGTCACCGGCTGCTCCCCTTCGCTGATTGGCCAGAATTTTTTTTCCCTTGCCAATCAGAAGCAGGCAGTTCAAATGCTTCTGGAACTGGTTCAGTAAGAGTAAGTGCCCAGGGGGCTCCTCTCGATCTTATAGTAAACTTTCACCACGGATATTCTATTGTCCTGACTAGCTGCCCCTGGGTCTCCGAGGATGTGGCTGCCTTCACTTAATGTACTTTGCTATTACTAAGTTAATAATTTATAGTCTACATTTTTCGACGTAGAAAATCCCTGGGGGGTATTCCCTTACAACTATTGCTCTGAAATAGTGCCAAGATTTGGAGAGTTGAACAGCACACCCCCACTACAACTTCCCAGAAATACCCCCTGGGGAGAAAATGAAAGGTATTTTATAAACTGGGCCCACCTTGAGGCAGCCCTGTTAATGAATTATTTTGATTCTCTCCAAATTCTGGAAGTGGTTTTAGGACGGAAATGATACTGCTAACTGTTAAGGTCACCTGTAACCTTAGATGGTGACAGAGGGCAACTATTTCAAGTCATGATGTATAATTTGTGTGATGACACCAAGACAAGTGACCTAAAATGGTTGTTTTTGGTTGTTATTACCCTCCAAGTTTCGCTTCCAAAGCTTAAGTATTTCAGACTAAATATGAAGAGGTGAGTGCTTTCAAAGAAGATCAAGAGAGCCTAGTCTTGATCCCATAATACTACAGTTCATTTTTGTTATGTTCAATCCTTGTTTTTATCCAATATAGTTTAGCAAAGAATCGTCAAACTGAGTTAAGGGAAATGATTATAATTGATTATGATTATTATTGAATAATTTAATATTATTATTATTAAATGATTATCATATGGGAAGACACGGAAGGCCCGTTAGTTAGGCTAGTCATCAACCTACCAGATTAGGGTTCTCATCGAGGAACTGAACCAACGTTTTTCTTAGCTCTTTGTGTGAGATTCGAATTCCTTTGACACTTCGTAATTGTTCTGATAATGCATAGAATAAACAGTTCCCGGATGCTTGGTTATCAGAAACAACAAATCCTTTGTTGGCAGCAATCGTTGTCAGATCAGATGGTAGGTTGGTTTTCTTGCTAACCTGTTCTGCATCACATCGTAAGTTTTGTAAAGATGGAAAAACATTCCAAGCTGAAAAAAAAAGAAAACAAGGGAAAAAAATGAGTACTTATAATCACATTTTCCTTTGTTTGGTAGGGGTGTAGTGGTCATGGATATTAATAAGTTTCTGGATCCTATTGCAGTGATTAATTTAAAATAATCCTCTGAAATTGACATCAACTAGTTTTTTATGATAAGAGAATTAGTAAGATTTTAATAATAGTATTTGCTTAATCCATAGTTCTCACTTATTTAACTTGTTGATTAATTTTGCAGAGGGCAGTGCAGTCTTGTTAGTACCTCATGTTCTGCTTAAGTAATGTTTCCCATCCAACACGATGGGGAACGGAAGTGAACATATTGCATCTTGGGCAGTTGTTATGCCCAAAATACTTTGCGGCAAACCGTCTCAATAGTAGAAAAGACACTTAGCAATACACTTTAATTTGGTAGCTTCATTAGGCATGTTAAAAGAAAAATTAACCGCCTCACGTCAAAGTTGAAAGGCGGTACTCAAACAAAGTCTTCGCTTGAACTCCCTAATAGCTTTCCTCTGAAATATTTAAATGAATAAAATCAGCAAAGGAATTTCTTAAATTGGCTTTCATTAGTTTCTTGCAATTTTGGCACTTTTAAGGCATAGTGAGATCCAATAATTTGTACATGAAAAGTACACAAATACCACGTGTTCACACATGCCGCATATTCTTTTTCTTTTCTCTCTCTCCCTCCAACCCCTCCACCTACTTTTTTTGGGAGATTCAAGAACTTTAGAAGTTTAAATGTTCTTGAACTTACGGACAAAGGGAAAAATCCTAAACCATTTTGAGACAGACCAAAGCCAACTGTTCTGTCTTAGCAGTATGTATACATGGAAGTAAACTTAGCTATGATTCATCCATGCTTGCGTAAACCATGGACTTAGAAAAAAAAGCCCGATTCACATGATGTTAACAACTCTAACGAACCAAGAACGCTCTAAAAGCATCAAAGTCTCGCTTGCTTGGTCTGAGATAGATAAGAAGGGAGGAGGCAATTATTTTATTCTATACAAAACTGGATTTCCTTGTTAAAATTTTTTCACTTTCTTGATGATGATTGAGTCTGCATAACTAAATGAACATTGAGAGAAGTTACATCATTGCAAGAGAGAAAAAATAGTCCTCCGGGAGGACATGAGCTTACTGGCAATCAAGAGTCTGTAGGAAGAAAAGGGCAATGACAGGTACCTATGGTGCGAAGCATAAACTTTTAACCTCATGTGCTATGAATTTAAATTTTCTCTTTGGAAAATAATTATTATTTTCCAAAGAGAAAATTTAAATTATTTAATAGTTTGTATCACTCAGTGTACCTTGTGTTTTCAACACGTTTGTTTTCTATTGCCAATATGTTTGCTGTGCGTTATGTGTGGAAAATGCATGTAACGGAACATCGCAACAAGTGACAACGGAGCGAATAACAATACATAAACAACAATGCACTTGCAGAACAAAATCATTCTTCAAGGTAGTGACTACTAAATTACACGTGCACTGTGGCACGTAAGGTTGGTTTGGCAGCCTCAAGCAGAGTTAAACGTCTACAGAAATTCTTGAATTGAGTTTAACCAGATTAATTTCTTTGCTATTTCTGTCCATTCATAATTGCTTTATGTGTAAATTGAGTTCTAATAGTAATGAATATTTTTAATCGTTTGTGGGAAATACAAACACGAATCTGTCGTTATTACTATAACGTAAACATTCAAATAAAATGTCAGAAACTCACATAAATTCATAACATTTCATCTTTATTATGGTTATAAGGTAATTTTGCTACGACAAATGCATGCTTAATCTTGCACAGAAATTACAATAGTCCCAGCTTCTTGGAGGAAGATGGGCTTTACGTTTTCCAGCCTTGCAGTAAATTAAGAAAAAGAAATCCAGCCAGATTTAGCCAAAGAGAGTCTCTGTTGAAAGGCAGTTAACAGTTAATTTGACCACAACCTTGCATGTATTAACCAAATGACAAGTTGTTCACCCTTCTAAGATCTGTCTGGTTCTAAAATCTTTCTGCCTTCATGTAAATAGCCCCTAACAAAAGGTTCTCTTAAGGTTGGTCCACATGTCAGTGCCATAGCCAGACCAAACGGCCAATTGAGGCAGGCGGGAGTTGCTAGGGGGGTTCGGGGGCATGCCCCCCCCCCCCGAGAAATTTTGAACTTTAGTCTCTCGGAAATGCGATTTGCAGCGTTTTCTGGGCCTTTCGGTAACTTTTTTTTCGAGTTAATTTAAGTGGAATTTAAAAAGCAATAATCAGAAACAAGCTACATAATCTGGGTGACCGTTAACCTCGCCAATGGTTTTGATCAGTATTTGTTCAAAAAAAATTTGAGTTAACGTACGTAGCCCCTTGAGATCGATGATATGGTAATTTTTTCATAGTATATTGACTGAATTGCTGAATTCTTTGTAATATCATGATGCGTTAAAAATATCTGATGATCGCTTATGTAAAATAAAAATGATCGGCGAAATTCGTCAAAATTTTACCGAGGCGAGTGCCTCGGTTGGCCTCATACTAGCTACAGCGCTGCATGTAAAATTTTTTTTTAAAGGACTAAACACTCACTTGCTTAAAAATGAGTGGGCTCTTCCAAACTTTGTGAGGAGGGATGGATTTATTCAGCCAGATGAATGTTTTCACTAGTGTCCAACATCCCAGAAATTATGACCAAGGTTGCAATAATCTTACGTATTCGTACAGTGAATGATTAAATTTTCACTTTTAGCTTCATGTATAGGCTGGGAGGGCTTATTTTCTAACCATAGAAATTACCTTCTTCATCTGAGTCTTCAGCTTCATCTCTCCTTCGCTTTGTTGCTTGCATGACAGCAAGTTGAAATGGCTTCACACAAACTGGCAAATTAAATTAAATTTTAAAAAATTAAGAAAAAAAAAAACAACTCCAAAGCAACTATAAATAATAATAAGTAACACAGTTGCATGACCACAAGAAAAATAGTTAAATACTAGCTGCAAGTGCAAAATCTAACTTCAGTAGGAGCATTAACCATCCAAAAATATGCCTGTGAATTTAATTTTTAACAAAGTTTTTGATTGCAGATCAGGAGTCAGACTGAATTTTACAGAAAGTTCTACAGGGAAACCCTAGTGTTTTGGCAGGCTTTGGGCTTTACACATATGGAATTTTACCTTAAGTACATTTTTTAGATCAAATAATCTAAACATAAGAATTAAGTTGATAAACGTGCAGCTCATGTTTCATCAAGTCTAAATCAATGAGTCATACATTAAATTACGTGTGTGATTTTCCCTAAAGGAACTTAAAAATTTTGATTGGATGTTATGTGACAGATTTGACCTCAGATTTGCAAATAGTCCATGTTCGATATACCAAAATTCTAACATGACTTAAAGCAGCCTGTGTCGCAGACCTAATTTAATCTCAGTTAGTAATGTCTGCGAAGCAACGCCGACATCCTCGTTCTGGCCCCCAACGGACTCAACAAATTACCGGAAGAGCAGTTTGAATTTCCTTTCATCTTGATTGGCAAATCAATGATAGCATTTATAACAGGCCAGTCATAGCTCATACTCGAATCCTGGTACAGAGGTGGAGGCCTAGGACAATGATTTCAGCGCTGTTTCGCAGACAGACTTTTTGTCTGTGGTACAGGCTAGAGACTTCAAGGCTTTGGGGTCAAAATTGCAAATTTTTCACCACTTTATTGTATCACAATTCCCAGAGGAGACTTGAGCACAAAGAAAACCAAACCAAATACAGAAAACGAGCCAGAAAGCCTTAGATAGAGTCACATTAGAATTTTAATATATCAAATGTGGTTGGGCTGTTCCTTGCTCCCACACAATGTATTTCTTTTAGTTGTTGATTACATCGTTTAGTTCAGTTCCCATTGGGACCATTAGATCCTTTATAAACCACTCCTTGTGAATTTCACACCAGTTGACGCCAACCAGTTTACTGGTGGCTGCGTTTTTTGTTTTCTTATGTAAGAGTTTTTTAGGTTTTACCTACGTTTAATTTGTTCTTGTATTTTCGCATCGCTTTGTTAAAATGATCTGACTCTGTTTTAGCTTGTTAATTTTTTGTTCAGCATATTTTGTTAGCACTTATGATGTTTCCTTGATCTAGCCTTTCTTAGTCCTCTGTATCTGTATTTTAAGCATGCATATATTCCTTGTTTTTGCTGTAACTATCACTGGTGTAATTAACTCGATTGCTGGCGGCTCCCTCCATTTCTCAGTCTGTTGTTTTGCCTCTTTATAATTATAACAGAAATATTTTCTATTCGGCTGAGCGAAGCGTTAGAGAATAGAAGGTCCCTCATATACTCGTGCGCCTTAGATCATGCCCTCGCCTCCCGGCCACCCCATCTCTTACCGACGTTTGTCAACTCTTGCACGAGACACCAAATCGAATCAAGGAGTCACAAAATTCCCCTTCTTTGACTACTAGATCGTTGCTTCATACCCCACTACTTTTCAGAGCGCTTTAAAGAACGAGGCACAACACTGAACAGGCACTCAAGTATGCGACACAAGTACATGTAAGTCTCGAAGTATTTTGAAGTTTAGCCTCAGGGGACCTGATGTGATACTTGCACACAATAAGAAGACACAGTATGCTTAGATTTCACATGAAAAAGAAATGCATTAACTTCGGTTCTTACCTTGACAAGCAACGCATGCATTTCAATGCAATGCGGAAAATCAACTGTACAGAGAACACGATATGCTTGCTGGAAAAATAAACTCTGCCGATGTTTTTAGGTTTGTCCCAAACTACAAAAAGTCGAAAATTTACCAGTGAAAGGAATAAAGGGTCGATAAAAACAGCG
The DNA here is from genome assembly GCA_942486035.1 of Porites lobata. Taxonomy (NCBI): domain Eukaryota; kingdom Metazoa; phylum Cnidaria; class Anthozoa; order Scleractinia; family Poritidae; genus Porites; species Porites lobata. The sequence continues at coordinate 3,767,875 of CALNXK010000033.1, forward strand.
AACACAGTAAAATCCGCACTCTCGTTCATAACACTTCCGTATGTGGGAATACGTCGTCGATGCGTCTGGTCTCTGACAATCTTTGCATTCATTGGTTCAAAAGAGTCTCATGACTTACACGTCAAGTGAGCCGAAAAATTTGGAATTGGATCTGGAATTCTAGGTTAGTTGGTTAGGTTAGAATAGGCTTTAGTTTTCGTTTCACGTAATCTCTATGAACGTCATAAATAAAAGAAATAATTAACCGAAGTATAGGAAATGAATCCATTTGTGTATTGTGCCTATTGGTAGTGGTCCGTGATGTCACTTTGGGTCTGACAGATTCTACCATTAAGATGATGCAAAGCAACAAGAACAAGATGCTTTTGTCAATAATTAAAAATTGCATTGAAAGGACAAAACAGTGAATAGATTACATTTAGCGTCAAAAGCACTTTGCCTGTGTTTGCCTTCTGTTTTTGCTTCCCCAAACCAAGCCTGTTCTTGCAAGGCTTTAGATGACCTTAGATACCCTTACTCATCAAAGTCTTTGTAGAAGAACTAAGCCCAAACGGCCAAACCCTTAATATCCTTTAATGACTGTACCAAAAACATACCTGGTCATATAGCTGCTATAGAATTAACTGATACCCTTATCATATGCCTACAGTTCTTAGGGAAAAGCCCTGGGACACGAGGTTGGCCTTCAGTGACAACACTGCATACCATCCATTTTACTTCCAGATCAGTAAAGTTAGATTTCGCAAGACGGGAACTGATGACAGTAATGTGATTTTCATACTGAGTTCTCCAATGATGAATAACGATTACAAAAACATCATTTGTGGTTGCCACGTTTGGTTTGCTCCTAGTACATGCTGTTGTAACAAAGGAAAAACAGTCTTCCTCACCCCTTCTCAAACTCATTAATAATTCATTAAGAAAATACAAAGGAAATTAATGTTTAATGAGTGTTTGGAAATCGGATGAAACACTGCTTAGTATTTGCATCCTTAATTTCTCCTTCAAAAATGATTTTGTTTGAGAAGAAATATCAAACATTCGACACAGTGTTTCATCACCAGATGAAACACCTCGAAGTTCGTCAAAAATACTCCGCTGCGCGTCGTATTTTCAACTCTCTTCTCGGTGTTTCATCTGGTGATGAAACACTGCATCTCATGTTTGATATATTACTTCACTGTTTTTTACCGATTATCCTTGCCTAGTCCCTAGGCCTCATTTTTCCTCGCGGCCAAAGCGTTTCGGGTCACGTGGTCCATGCGAAAATGTTCGCCCGTTCGTCTCGGATACGTCACCGAAACGAATTGACCGAGAGGGACTGGGAAAACGCCGTACAGGGACTAGGCAACGATTATCCCTAGTACAATGCTTTTAGCATAGGTAATCACATGGTTTTTCTCGTGCAATTTGGGATAAACCAGCACTCGTAAATTTTTCAAAGACTAACCAAATTGCACGAGCCAGGGCATGGGCACCGTGTTGGGGCAGCTGTAGGACAATTTTAAGGTTACGTCTCGTTAACTGGACAAGAAAAAACAATTGCAACTGAAAGTTTCGTTCGGGAGTGGACTGGTATCACTCCCCCCCCCCCCCCCCCCACCTTTAACAAAACCACGCTGGATGCGCCCTTGCTTTGGTTTTCCCTTCTCCTTAATAACCAACATGTCCAAATTCCAATTCGATGTAGAAAGTGTTTCCAGTTAGTTGGGGACAGTCAAGAGAACCACAGGTTTACGAGTTCTTGGAACTGTCAAGTGTCACCCTCTTTCACCCTTTAAGTACCAAAAGAGACAAACCTCAATTTTCTCCTTAACAATATCAGTACACAATCAAGAGAATATGTTGTGAGAATTAATAAAATAATCACCTGAGGAAAATGCTTTGATCTTTTATATATTCTCTCAACTTATTCTACATAGAAATGTGTAGACACAGGTTTGGAGAATTTGTATGTGGATATTGGGGCTTAAAGGGTTAAATACGGTTTGTTTTTGGTTTATTTTCCATACTCATCATTTTCGGTTTATTTTGTTATTCAAGGTAGCTAAATTAAAATATGGCGGGAGAGAAAAACAAAATCAAATTAAAAAAGAGGAAGAACAAAAGAAGGGGGCTGACAGGGACACCAGAACAGCTGATGCCAACTACAGCGGGCGGGTTTAATTACCCTGTGTGTGCATGATAGAAGGATCTTGGATTTCGATTTGGGTCCACCTTACTAACTTAATGGTTTTTTCTGTGTTAGCTGGCGCCAAATACAAAAGAGGTGATGGTCAGTTTATAGTTGGCGAGATCAGCTTTCTGAGTGATTCTGACTGCCGGTAAGATAGTTGCTTTCAAACAATTCAGGGTAGAAGATCTTGTCACTAAGTAAAAAAAAGGGGTTTTCACCTCAACATTTGTTACAAACAATTGGGGATCAAAGGAAGGAGTAAGGAGAGGATGGGTTGTGTGGTCCTCTCTTATTATTGTAACCGCGGCAGGATTATCTCAGTCGGTAGAGCGCTTGACTGCAGAGCGGGAGGTAGCGGGTTCGATTCCCGGGACCGGAACAATACATAGGGTCTTAAAATGACTGAGAAATGAAGGTACTGCCTTTGCCCTGCAAATGGCTAGACCTTCGCGTGGCTCGGATGACCATGTAAAATGGCGATCCCGTCTCCAGTAGGAGACGTAAAAATAGTGTCCACAATTATTACTTTCGTGCTAAAATACATTGACACTCAAATAAAGTGCATTTTTTTAACCAAGGCCCCGAGATACTTAATTTTGGGCAGGAAGCAACAGGCCCCTGGATCCATCCGTTTTAGATACAAAGTTCATATCTCAGCCGACAAAGAAGTATCCGTACGGTAAAAAGGGGCTGCATAGGCCTCCAACCCCTCCCACCCTCGGTGAGTCTAGATCCACCATTGCTTCTTTTGTCCCATAAGCATTTTGCTGAAGGATGGAAAGTTTGATTTACTAAGGAACGAGGCCAGGCCGACATGTTACTGGTCTAACGGAACTTTAATTACATCATTTTCAAAACCAAGGCTACGTACAATAATAAACGGGAAACCTGAAAATGTATCAGCCATCCTATGTACAAAAAAAATTCTAAAATAACGCTTACTGTAAATCAGTGAAAGCATGCTCACATTGAGCTAATAATACGCCTACAGGAAAATTTCTTAATGTATATGTCATATGTAACTGTATGCGTACCTTATGAGCAGTGGTTTAACCACTGCTCGCAGGGTACTGTATGCATGGCTATCTAAATTGATCATATATGTCTATCAATTTTTGACAGTGTCGCCATTATGGAATACTTTTTAGAGTTAATAGTAAAGCGTCATTTACATATGAACTGTTTTACTTTGTTTAAACACACATTGTTCATATGAGGTTGCTATGTTCACGTAATACTATATAAAGCCACCGTATCCTAAAAAACAATTCTCGCGTAGTGTTACTTTTATGAATGTTAATCAATCCCAAATTGTACTATGTAAAGGATAATATATCAAATGTAGCTATACTGTATGTACAACTATCTCAAATAAATAAATACAGTGTCTATCAATTTAACCCAGTCTCCACAATCGCATTGATTCAGATTTTTAGTTACGCGTTTTCCATATGAACCTTTTAACTTTTGAAGTCACAACCTGTTCAAGTACACTATAAAAACATAGTAGTGTCCAGAAACAAGTTTCTCTTCTCACAAAACCAAAAGTATTTTGAAAGTAATACAACAGAAAACCGAAGAGCTGCGAGATTGCTTCGAAGTTACCTGATCACTGTGAAGCTTTGCAGAAAAAGAAAGCGCACTTAACAGAATATTTTCAATGGTTTTAAGATATTTTTAGCTTCCTGGGTTATTTTATTACTAAAGAGGTTTGGGTAGTTTAGCGGGATGCAGAAGTTAAATATTTAACTTATTTCATTAGTGTAATCATCAGTACTATGGAGGTTTCAGCTTGGTGTGTGTGAGTGCTGCAGTAAAGTGTTTAACTCCTTCATCAGTCATCTAGTATCTCTCGAGGATTAATCTTTTTAGTTCGCAAAAACCCCGATTGTGTTCGCTGCCAGGTAACAACTTCGCGACCTGACGACTGACGGTTGTTGACCCGTAAATCAAAATCCAAAATTCCTTCAACATAGAAAAATTTACACGTTTAATGGCTCAGATACCGGCAGTGCTCAACGCTAACGCGAGTCCACTGGCCCGGGACTAGTGAAACTATACCATGGGCTAGTAAAAATGTGCTCCTACTAGCCCTTAGACCAGTTAGTTTAGTAGACAAAATAAATTTTACACAACTTTCATAACTTGGGAATTTCTTTTTCTGGGCTTTCCTTTTTTGACCAGTGACTTGTCCTCGTGGGCTAGCCCATTGCCTAGTGTCCAAAAAGTTATTGTCTAGCACTGTACCGGTATATACTTTACAGTTTCTATTCACTTCTTTGAAGAAATTTTCTACCTTCCTGGGTTATTCTATCATTTATTAGGCTTTTAGTCTGTAATTAGGCAATTAGTGTGTGTGAGTGCAGTAGTTAGAAGTTTAATTCCTTCATCACTTATCTGGTTAGCCCACAGGTTTAATCCTTGTAGTTCAGCACAAAAACCCTGATTGTGTAGGTTGCCAGGCAACCACTTCGCGACCTCAATACATCCCAGCGACTGAAATCAAAATCCAAAAGTCCTTCAACAGAGAAAAATATTTAATGGCTTAGACTTCCACTTCACAGTTTTTGTTCATTGAGTTTAGGATATTTCTACCTTTCTCGGTTATTTGGTTATTAACGAGATCAAAGCTGTTTAGCTTGCAGTTAGTGTGTGTGAGTGCTGTAGATAAGTGTTTAACAGCTTCATCAGTTATCTTGTTATACCCGAGGTTTAAGCTGTTTAGTTTGCAGTTAGTGTGTGTGAGTGCTGTACATAAATGTTTAACACCTTCATCAGTCATGTTGTTACGACTGAGGTCTAAGCTTTTTAGTTTGCAGTTAGTGTGTGTGAGTGCTGCAGATAAATGTTTAACTCCTTCATCAGTTATCTGGTTAGCCGCGAGGTATAAGCTGCTTAGTTTGCAGTTAGTGTGTGTGAGCGCCGTGGATAAATGTTTAATTCCTTCATCAGTTATGTTGTTACCCCCGAGGTTTAATCTTCTTAGTTCACAAAAACCCTGATTGTGTTGGTTGCCAGGTAATAACTTTGCAATCTCAATACATCCTAGCGACTGAAGGTTGTTGTCGTTTAAATCAAAATACAAAATTCCTTCAACAGATTTAAGTGCATGCACTAATGCTAAATAGTCGAGAGGTGACAGGGAACACCGACTAAAATCAAACGCATTACAACCAGTTTTCGCCAGTTTCTTTTGAACTTCTCGATCAGAGGCATTGTTCTCATACATGCAATTGAATAGCGTCCCCACTAAATCATAGTCTTCATCAGCTGGCCAACGGATCAGTGTTTCAGTTCGTTCCTCTGAGTCTTCGATCAACTTGATTTTAAGTCCAGTAGTAAAAGTTTTTGAGGGAAGAAGGTCGCTGAAAATATCTGTTGACTGTCCTTCTTTTTCAGCCAGCAGTCCAGCCACAAACTGCATCACAACCTTCCACGCGCCATCCTGGATGTGAGCGGAAACAAAGCCTCGCAGCTGTTCGGAACTCAACGTGTCTACCAAATACTTCGCCGCCAAGAACTCCTGTATGGTCAGGTGTAAAAAGCAATATTGCGCTCTTCTCTCTGCGAAAGGATGGTCTTTAATATCAGGTAAACGGTGAAACAGGCCATTACTCTCTAGGTCGTTAACTTCGTGTGATTCAAAAATCAGTCTTCCCTCTTGAATTCCATTAAAAGCTATTTTTCCCAGACGTGTGAACACATTTTGCACAGAGGAAGGCAGTTCCTTAAACGGCTTAAGAAAAAACTCTTGACTTTCAGTTTTATTGTGGCGATATTGATCATCATCGTAGCTAAAGTAAAACATCCTTACGGCAATTGAGTATATTTCTGCCAGTCTCGTCGGGAGGCTGGTAAAGCTAGTGTTACCAAGCAACTCTAACAAGCAGCAACAAATGATGAAGCAATTAACAGGAACGTAGCAGAAGGCTACAAGGTTTAAGTTACTGGTGATGTGTTGCCTTATGGTTTCCGCTTTGTCCTCCTCCTTTGTAAACTTCTGTACATAATTATTTACTTGCTCAGTTGAGAATCCCAGAATTTCAACTGTTTTGTCGAAGTGAAGACTTGTGATACATGACACGGCATTGGGTCTTGTAGTCGTTAGGACTGTCGCACCGGTAAGAATTTTTCCCTCTACTATTTTCTTCATAAGGAAATAAACAGGCATCGTTTCCTCTTCACTGTATCTGTACGGAATGTCATCTTCATTCACTTTAGTCCTACCAGAATATTCGTCAAATCCATCAAAAATCAACAGTACTCGCTCTGGGTTGTGGCGGATGTAGTTCCAGAGCTCTTCGGAAAGAGCGGTTGAATACTCTGAGTGATCCAGAATCTCGCGAAGATTTAGTTCTTGGTTTCTAGAGTTAAACATTCTCAGCTTAATGAGAAAGGCAACTTTAAAATCGACTTGCGATTTTTGTGTTTCGTTGAAAAGGTTATCGGACGCCCAGTTGCGAAGAATCTTTGTGCTAAACATGGTTTTTCCAATTCCAGGACGACCGACAACAAGAATCTTCCGCTCTTTAGCATCAAAAATATCTCCTGGCGGTGTTGGTCGTAAACTTTCATTGGCTTTGTGGTACTCGTTTAGCTGTTTCACTCTGTCTCCTGAAAAGTCATACTTCGCTCTCCCTTCATAAACAATCAAATTGGTGAAGACTTCGTCAAGTTTTAGATCTCTTCTAGGTCCTTCGCCTGGATTATGAAAAGGTGATTTGAGGTCTCTGTAAGGTTTGTCAGTGACATCTCGGACATGTTTCTTCATACGTTCGATGAAAGGAGCGACTAAGGTTTCATCATAGTGGGTGATTAACTCTTGTGGTTGCGGTCCTGAAGAAAAAACACTCATTAGTTTGATAACAAAATTGATATTTTATTGATTCACTGATGACGTATAAAACGATAATAATGATAATATTTTCACCACTGTCTAAAATATGCATGTCAAATGTCAAAATATCATTACCGTAAATCCTCCTTATTTGAGATGGGGTGGGGTGGGGGCTCAATTAATTTAGAAAAGACGATAGTATCAGCTCTCCATAGAGAACTACAAAACAAAGAGGAAAAGCTCAAGTACAAGAAGGTTTAAGGTCATGCACGGAGGATCAGAATCAAATCCAAACTTCCAGTTGGTATGAAACCATCCTGGATCAGTCCACACGAAGTTTCACAGTCGTGATTGATTAATACAGTCTATCAATTATTAGTAAAGAATAATTAGGGGAGGGGAGGGGGGATTATACGCGGGAGGGGGGTTATTTTAGAAGAGGGGGGCTTAATAGAGGATTTACGGTATAATACGGACTACATATCATGATAGCTTCTAAATATTGCAAATTATCTCAAATTGTACTGGTTCCTAAATAATGAGATGCACACTTCTAATTGAAGTGGTCTCGTCTTAGAATATCGGACAAGCCAACAACTCAACACGCTTTTAATCCGACTTATGCACTACATACATACTTCGTCCTCGTAGTCTACTCCATGCCTTCCTAATTAATACACTAATGCTTCGTGTTATTTTACAGAAATGTATCACATCCACTATCCTACTTGAATCTCAACTTAAACAACTTGAACAAGTGGTGAGTGTTGGACAGCTGAATTTGGGATGGCCTGCATCCCAGAGCATGTACCATGTAGCTTATCTGTGACTGTACTATGGAACGAACGCAACAGTGGATTCAATAAATCAGATGCCAAGATGTGGCAGCACTCTATGATAGCATGATTACCTTGATAATGAGGCCATGAACGGAAAACACAGGGTTCATTCAACATGTGTGCAACAAGAGATGCTGCCATCACACTGGCACAGGAAGACCAACTCTCTGAAGCTAACTTAGAACCATCTGCATAGTCAGCTATTCCTTTCACAATTAACCACTCAATTTGACAATCAAATGCTGCTGTAAATACTCCTGTAGGACAGCAAAACAAACAGTACATGAGATTTGGGAAAAGTCCTGTTTCATTTAAGTGTCTTCATCACCAAAATAAGAAACTTGACCAGACAATGGGAGATGTTGGCAGCCATTTTTGTATAAGTTTCATTATCGTGTAATTTAAATTTATCAACAAAGATGAGTGTGAGTGGAGGTGCTTGCAAGACTTGTGGAGCCAGGAAACTGGAGTCAAGTGCAGCTGCTCATAACCATGACAACCCTTCGAGTGGCAATAATTCAGGCATCATCTCACAGCTAACCAGTGGAGCTTGTATTAAGTGGAACCCCGCCTTATGGCCACCTTAGTAATACAGTCACCTTGTTATTTTTGGCCTGGCAAAATGGCTATACATTTTCGAATGAAAAAACCTAGTTAACACAGTCACCCGTTGATGTGGCCGATGGCCACATTTTTAAATCCCAAACAGTAGCATCTTTTACAATAAACTGTTTCAGCCCACTAAAACGGCCACTTGTCAGAAAGTTTGAAAATTAAAATGCCTGTGACATGTCAATTTCATTTACCTAGTACTAAAAAAATTAAGCTGATCTTGTTTTTCTAGTGTTTTTTAACTATAGTCACTTACAAAGTATTTTGTGGTGGTCTAATAGCCGATTTTTAAAAACAGTTTTATGTCCTGACGGAGTTTCAAGTAGTGTTTACAATTACGGTGTGTGATATCTACATTCCTGTTATTTATTTAAGAGAACAGAGTTGTAAAAGAAGTGCGACAGCGATATATGATGTGCTTGTAATTACAGTCCTCAAGTCATGAAGTTTGACTCTGCCGTTGTGATACAGCCACCCCATTGACGTGGCCAAATTGTTTTGACCCATTAGTGACAGTATTAATGGGGTTCCACTGTACTTACTAAAGGGAAGGCAGGGTAAGAAGCAAGCAACGTTAATAAGCTACGTGAATGTAATGGTATGACTTCAACAGAGAAGCTGTGAATTCCCCAGGGTCCCTGAAGAGCCTTCTCATTTGAAAGACCAACTTAACTGGCCAACAATGTCTAGAGTTAAACTTAGCCTAAATTCGATTTAGCCGCATAATGTTTTAGGAAATATGACAATTATTTCTCTAGCAAAAAGGAGAGGATTTCCCAATGAAACTGACAGACATGACTTTAAGTGCCAAACTCCCGACCTTTTGATGCTTTAAAGGAAACAAAATTTTTGCTTTCCTGGTACAAGTATGATGCATGCTACTGTGTCTCTTTCCACTTCAAGCAAAGCTTGACCTGGCTGTGTGCACCTTCTCATAAAGACTGGCTGCAAAAAAGCAGTCGGCCTACCTTCTCCTTCGTTTTCCATTGCTATTGCCTGAGGATTGGTTTCAGCAAGTTTATCCCGTCGCTGTCCAGAAATGACTTGTTCTGGTCCACTCAGAATCTCAGCAGCAGTATAAACTTGAACTTGTTGAGCATCAGCCAGGTTCTTCAAAGGTGCTTGCCAGCCATCAGCACAATTCTTAATGACATCCAGGAAACATTTGCTCACAAAACTCCTCATGCCAGTTGACTGCTCTTGATCATTGCTCACCACTTTGGGTGCATATGTTGCTAATTTGGCAGAAACAACAACATCTCCTAACTTGCATTTCTCAGGCTGAAGACCACTACATGCTCCTACAGATATAACTGCTTTAGGTCTTAGTGCAGTGGCAGCATTCTTAACAGAGATGAGAGAACCACCAGGACAACTACTGTTCTCGTAACATTTTAATAATGCGACTTTTACTTTCTCTTGACTTCCATCCACATCAGAAAAGTAAACATACCCAAGACCATCAAAGTAACATCTATAGGGGTTCTTAAGCTCACTGTAACAAGCTAAGAACTCACAATTCTTCACTGTCAGTAACAACACATCAATCGGGAGATCAGCATGTTTTGAAGGTTTAGTTATTGTGTTAATGTCAGCTAAGGATGGGAGAACTTTATTAAGCTCAGGAGGGCCTCTAATGGGCTTCGTCCCTGCAGTATTTTTTGAACAAGAATGGAGACTGCCAGTAAGCTGAAATGCAGTACCATCACTGCCCTCTGATCTGCTCATAGTATCCTCTGGAAAACTGGTGGTAAGCTGGGTTGTATTGCCATCATTACCCTCTGATCTGCTAGTTGAATGCTCTGAAGATCTTGATGATCCTATATGATGAATTAAATGAAAATAAAAAAGAGAATTAATGATAATAATATTTATAATATATATATGTGGTGTGCTAGTCTTCGCTAGCTGTCAAAAACTGTAGCCAGTGATTTGACTTCCACAGAACACAGATTGGACCTGGCCACTTTTAAGCTTGGTTACTGAAAAGAACTTTTTTTAATTGAAAATATTATGGCCCTGAAAGATAAGAAGTTATGGGACAAGATCACCGACAGCAATTTAACAACAGCTTTGGATGATCTTCTGCCACTGAAGCGAACTATATTTGGTTATATTACGTAAGAGGTGTCATAACTATATTCTCCCGTCTGTCAGAACTGAGCATTTCAAGAACTTTTGTAAATAGATGTTTGTTCTCTAGTTAGTTAGTTAGTTACCTAGTTAGTTAATTATCTGTATGACTAAATTTATATCATTGTAACTAAACACATCTGTTGTTTAGAGTGTCTATAAAACTCGTCACAAATAGATGTGCAAGAATCCGCAATGATTCGCAATAGCAAAGCGTTTGATCCGCAAAGATCAGCTGATAACACTGCACGTGTAAAGCAATGAACCTTGAAACCCTGTGAAACCTCTAGAGGCCAACCCAAAGGTCACGTGCTGCAGATGAGGGAGACCGCTGGCTGCATTTGCTCACATTTTACCTTTGCCTAAATGATATTTAGCCACATATAAAACCTTTATTATTAGCCCTATGGGGTTGGTTCCAAGAAAGAAGCTTTGGTTAATCTCAGGAACAAGAGTCACTGAAAGACGATTTTAACTGGGCTGCCAAGAGATGATTTTTTCTGAGGGGAGGGCCGGGGGTAGCTGTATGCACTCAGGCTACTATAAAACCTTGTCCATTGCGTGTGATCGAGTAAAAGATACGTAAACTCATTTGAACATTGTACCATTTTGGAAGGCTTTTGTAACAAGAAAAATGAGTACCATTTTTAAGTCAGGGCTGAGTGGTAACTTTTAAATTCCACCATGATGAATAAAAATAAGCAAGTAGAAAATGATTTACCATTATTTTCACGCAACCCTCGCCCAATCCCCCTGCCCCTTAAAATGTAGCCTGACAGTATAACATCACTATTTTGACCTCACCAGAAATTCGAAAAATTATTGTCGTTCTACGTGTCATAAAACATGACAGGGCAAACAAGCAGTACAGGCCAGCCCACTTAATAAGCCAAACTTTCTGCAAAGTTTTCCTGTCTAGTAAAATGTAAATGGAGGTCATAAATGGTGTAGAGCCTTTAATCTAAGATCCATCTATGTGAACACATAATCAAAAGGAATGCCAATACAAGACTTGTATTGTATTGTATGCAAATTTAATCTACACTTTCTACTCTGGCAAAAATGCTGTTTATTTGGGCAGATTTTCTGTCATCATCAATGCTTAACAAATGCAGACGGTTTGTCAAGTTTTTACAAATTTTGTTAAGATGGGACAATCTACAAAGGTGCCACAGACAAAATTTGCCCTGGGGTAAAAACTGGACAAAACCTATAACTAAACAAAAATGTGTTTTTCTTGTCTATAATTATGTTGTAAAGCCATTGTTCTTTTCATTCACAAAAGCAAGTGTTGTCACATTTAATGGGCATTTAATGGACTGGAAATCCGAAGGCGTTCAGAGGGATACTTACAACTGGAATTCCGAAGGCATGGGGGGGGGGGGGAGTTGGGATCTAGAATTTCCACAGGGGACAGACAAGAGTGTATGTATTCCTTGAAAACGCTTATTTTATGGATTTAATCAGTTCGCAAATGAAGCATGAACTGACGACACTGCCAACAGACAAGACAGGCATCCATTGACAGGGCTCAAAGTTAACGACTAACTGGTAGCATATGCGACTGGATTTTTGGTTAGGCGCCTAAAAATTCATGTGTTATCGCACCTGTGCGCCATAAAACCCAAAGCACAGTGTGACTAACTTGCTTCTGACTATACTTACGAACTCGAACCAGATAAGACAGTGTATGTTTCATTGGTCTTTTCTCCCAATGGATTCCACAAACTCGAATGTTCTTTTTCGTTTCGATGTTTTACTCCATCCCAGACTCTTCTGTTTTGTAATAAACACCGCTGACACATGCAAATATATGCTACGAATGAAACACATGCTTTTTGCGCAATGGACGATCATGTCGAACGATCAGTTTTAAGGTCAATCAAAACAAAAACAGTGTGGATTAACAGCCTGTTTTTCCAGGTAAGAAAGTTTTTAAGTCATATCCCAGGTACATGTAAGTCATTGCGCATTTAACAAATTCATTAAAGATTAACTTTCATTCTCGTTCGACACACTTGTTGTTGTCAGTTTTGAATTTTTTTTCAAGTGTAAGTTTTCTTTAGTCACAGCTAGCGCTGTACTGTCAAAAAGAGAAATTAGTACTAAAAATCACAACAGTATTACTGCGTAGCAAATCGGCTGTGTTTTATCAGTCACAGGACTGAAGTAAAAGTAACAAACTGAAGATGACAAATAAATGAGGCACTGTTAAGCTTTTTACTTTTTCTTTTGAAATAGATGCTCCCAACATTATAAACTGTGCTCCTAAAATTTTCAGCTGTGCACCTAAAATTTCGGCAGTGCGTCTAAAAATTTACATCTGGTAGCACAAGTGTTCCCAAACTCAAATTTAAACTTTGAGCCCTGATTGATCAGTGATGTTTGCATGTTCATTTGTAGAAGAAAACCAAAAAAGCTTGAATTGTACATCAAGTTTTAGAGGCCTTTATGCTACGAAACATTCTTTCTTCTCCTGTGGAAAAACAGTCTCATAAAGTTTTTGTCCACTCAATGCAAAACATGCAGGTCTTCTGACTGAGGATGCCATGTAAAATTTTGAAGCTTGTGGGATTGGGAGCGACTGCTGACAAAGGAGGCTCAAATTCAAGACGGCAGAAATAACAAACTATATACTCGATCGTAGTATGGCTAATATGCGATTGACACAAGTTCATCACAAGATATTCTTATTTTTGAGTCATTTGAAATACTTTGAAGTAAAATAAGCCAAATTGGGCATATTTTGGAACCATACAGGTATTTGCAAAGGATTTGACGAAAAAATGGAAAATCTGCAGGGGAGGGGAATGGAATGGAATTCCAAGGGCATTGGGGGGATAATGCAATTTGGAAATTCTGAAGGCAAGCTAAGGGGGAGGGGGTAAAATATGGAAGGCCGTCAGTAGTATGGTATGGATATTTTCTGGAATCACCCAATGGCCTATTAAGAGTAAATAGTTTCCAGCACAGATAAATTATTTTAAACAAAAAATTAACACTGGACAATTTTGGGCCAGCTGGGCCCGGTGAATTCCTTGAAAGACCGTTAAGTTTAACCCTGAGGGTAACCCAATTACAGGGTATTTGTGTATGAATTAAGAGCTCATTAAGTGTTAGCCTTTACTTCAAAACCCAGTTACAAAAAATAACATCTACTCTAAAACAATCTACAGCAAAGAATCTACATTAATGTCATGGAAGTTTAACCCTTTAACCCCTAATAAGAATGGTCAGCATCTAATTTCTTCTTTAGACATCACATGGCTTAACCCATCCACTCACCTGGTATATTTTTAAAAGGAAACAGACAAAAATAAGAAAAAGAAAAATGAGGTTTGAAGCTAAGCTAGGGAAGCTATGTTTTGGTCACTGTCTTACCAAAATGTTGTTTACAAGTAGACTGCTACACAGGCCAGCAAGGCATTATGTTTGTGCTGCTAAATTACAGCTTCTAAAATTTAAGCATGCACGGAGGGATCTGGAAGATTTCAAGAAAGGTTTTGAGTTTAAAGCTGACACTGCTCCCTCTTCTTCCTTTCATTGGTTTGAGTGGAGCAGCTAACTGCTTCAACAAGGAGCTAACGTCAGTGATAGAATCTCTTTTTGATTACTTCAATTAAGGGGAAAAGAAGCCAAGGTTGACTGAAAGTACTGGACTACTAAACTGGGAAAACATTTTATTACAGGGTGATTCTGTTTTTTCTTGATTGCAAATATATTTGGGACTGGTTTTATTGTTTCAAACATACCGGTAACTCAAAGTAGAGAAATATAGGAAATTAGTAAGCAATCAAATTTAGGATAGCAAAAATTTCAAAAAATTCTATAAAGAAATCCTTTAAAATATGGTAAGAGATAACCAGGAAGATGATATACGAGTCCATGTTTCACAGCCTTCCAATACACCAAGAAGAAAGAAAACTCTCGATCAGATTTAGCAAAAAAGTTAAAAAGTGGTTATATATTAACCACTTCAATTTTGTACATGTTACAGGTCAAAATTAAGTTGATTCTCTTTTTCTTTTGTCTCCTAGCCCTAATTATTCATGAGTTAGGGCTAGGAGACAAGGGAAATCAAGAATCAACCTAGGTTAAAAAATTTTAACCTGTTTCCCCTTCCAGGGTCTTCTTGGTTCTACAATTTTTCTGCCTCCAAGTTATATTAATGGCTCCCTTCCCCTCCCTCCCTGAAAAAATGAGTGAAAATCAACTTGAATATTTTTCAAAACTTCAGTTGTGTCCAGTATCCAAAAAAATTATGGCCAAGGTTGCAAGTTCCAGGGATCATATTTCCACTTTCAGCTATAAGTGGACCTATGTTTGAACAACAGAAATTACCTTCTTCACCAGAGTCTTCAGCCACATCTCTTCTGTTCTTTCTTGCTCGCATAAACGGCTTCATACAACAACAAACTAGAGGATTAAAATTTATTTTTAAATATTTATAAGCAAAAAAGGACAAATTAACAAACAAATTTTTTTATAAACAAGACAAAATGAATCCAAGCAAAAAAAAATTACATCATTGAAAATCAGTGGGTGATGTACGCTGAATCTCCTGCATTTTTGATACGACACAAATCTCCTAGTCTCCCGTACGGGTCACCATGCAAATTTCCTGGGTAAAATTGAATTTTGAGCTTTTCAGTGCTTTAGTTTGGACTTTAGCTCTTCTAAAATTCAAAACAATTTTTTTCAATCAAAGGATGCTTTCTGTGGCATTTTTGAACATAGTATTTTCATCACTAGCTGCCAAGACCATTTTGTTAATTTTCACAGTCTGTAATTCAGTGTTCTCCTTATCAGGCGGTAACCGGTAAAATTTACCGCTTGAAGCAACACTTCTTACCGCCTGCAACCTCTTGAAGTGTTACTAAAATTAAATAAATTGTTTCAAAAAATATGCAAGTTGTGATCCAAGCCGATCCCCTCAAGAAAAGGAAGTAGCTGTGTATACTTTTTGTTTTTCCATATTTACTCTCCCTAATTACTTTATTTAAATGCTGACTGGCACCTTTCAAAGCACTGCAAGATAACGATTTTTTGTGGGCTTATGTCCCAATTCTAAGCTTTTTCGACCAGCAGGAAAAGTTCGCAACTTCCGCGACTTGTGTTAATAAATTGACCCTAGCGGCAAGGCAGCCTTCATTCGTAAAATTCTTTGTTTTGAGGTGTTTAAAATACTTTTCGGTCAATTGGTTGAGAGGATGCTCGAAAATAAAAGCCTTCATGAACACGAAGCCCCTCCCCTGGCAGGAGAGTGCGTGTCTGGAACATATTTTTGGCCTTACCGGTCAAGAATGGTCCCTTACCTGCTAAGCTAAAATTTAGGGAGAACACTGGTAATTTATGTGAGACTTCGGATAATGTCCTGAGCCAAACCCATGTCATAATTTGGGGTCACTGGGTCGATTTGCAGTTATGGGGACAGGGGTGTTTGATGTTGGTGGTACTGCAAAATAGACAGTCTCCAGATTTCAAATCTCCAGAGGTTGGCACCTCTGAAGGTGATGGGTTCAGCCAAATGAAGTGGCCAAGGTTGCAATTAATAGTCGTACATTGTACAGAGATCACATTTTCACTTTAAACTGTAAGTGGACCTATTCTTTACCTTCTTCATCTGATTCTTCAGCCATATCTCTTCTACTCTCTCTTCCTTGCCTGACAGTAAGTTGAAATGGCTTCACACAACAACAAACTAGAGAATCAAAGTAGTTTTTTAATATTTATAAGCAAAAAACAAACAAACAAACACACAAACAAGATGAAAACAAAACAAAACAAATCCAAAGCAGCTATGATCAATACCACACTTGTCATTAACATGAGAAAAATAGGTAGCCAATGGCTACCAGTGTACTGGCTGGGGAATTGGAAGATGGAAAGTGGAAGGGCAAGAAATTGTGATTCTATAAAAGTCTAAGTGGGAAGTGCACTGAATGTTTTTGCATAACTTAATTTGTTTACATACAACAGACCTTAGACCTATTATTGTTGGCATAAAACGATGATCGAATAGTATCCCATGATGCACCTCGTTTCATGTTATATTATCACTGCGTACGTGACATATCATGATCACTACTCTTCATCAGCACGTGTGTAATGAACATTTGTATGGTTTTCAAACATGTTTCGGTACAGCAGCTTCTGCTTTTGAGAATATTGAGTTAGCTGATATTCATTGTGCTTTAAAGAAGAATTTCAACGTTACTTTCAATGGTTACATGTGTTTCGCTGATCTGTCGAGAACTACTTGTGCGCTCGGTCGCAACTACAAACACAAAGTATGAGACACAGCAACTGAAAGGTTCATGAGGAGAACCGAAACCATGACTGATCTAACAAGTGGCTCCAACAAAACAGCTGCTACGCTATGAAGGTAATTGCCAAAGGAGGATTTATATCAGCATTGCGCTCAAAGGGGCTCAATTTACAACTACAGTTACAAGTAAAATTTAACCTATTGATGCAACAAACAATTCTCTGAATCTACCCGGTACTGACTCACGCAATCTTCAAGGAAATTTCCTGGCCAGAATACTGATCTGTTCTTTTGAATAAATAAATTTTCTGACATTTTTTTTCGTTCAATTTCTGAGAAGGCTTGTTTAGCTTTGTGCCGCTTGCATGCTGCGTGGCACCTTTGTCTGGGTTCCTATCACACTGAAACACACGGCAATATTCATCGCTCCTTGTTCTAATTAAGATAATATTATAGTCACATTCCTTTTCAAAATAACCACTACGAAAATACAAAGTGATTAATGCTTTGGCATAAAGTGCTTTCGAAAGCGCCCAACAGATGTACCCTTTAGCAGGCTTTACACATACAACACATATATTATCACACATGGCGTTGAAATGTGATAAAAGATACGAAATTTCAGCCATCTTTGTTCGATAAAAAAGTCTTCAAAATGTGGGTACTTCTGGGTACTTCTAATTAGCCTGTACAATATTCAGGACCTCAATTTACCGGCGTGAGGTCCACATTTGAAAGACTTCAACATATAATCCAAAAAATCGTGAATATTCATAACCTTGTTGTGGGTCACTGAAGACTTTGTGATAAGAAGACTATGTGAAACAATGAAAATAAATGTTTCTATGTGGAAATTTCGCTCTCAAGATCGGAGAAGTCATGTTAAATGACAAGATAATGCAATTTTCTTACTTTTACTGGAACACAAACGAGAAAAAAGGCGACGAGAAAACGACCTAATTTCACGATAGAATCTGTCATGACTGCGATATTGCATGATGCTTCTGCAAAAATGCATCATGGGATACTATTCGCTCGTCGTTTGGGTCTAAAAACAGATCTGCATTCCCCCAAAAATAACACACTGTTTCAAACTACTAAAAGAAACATAATGCAAACCAAATATTTTGCAAGTAAAAGTCTGCTATGGAACTTTTTAATTTCTTCAGGCCACCTCTAGCCTCCCCACAGAAGTCCTTTGGGGTTCGTTCGTCACGCATTCATTTCTCCCTGAATGCATATGCGTGACAAACAAACCCCAAAGGACGTTTGCGGGGACGTTAGGCCACCTATTGTTTGTTTTTCTCATTTTACTGTGTCAAGATGGACATGAAACACGAGATTGGATAATTGGATGTTATGCAACAGTTGACGCTTCACAGATAGCTCAGATTTGCGGTTTAATGAAAGGTGAAACTGAGCATTTTTAAAGGCATTCCTTCCCTTCTTCTTATAATTACTTCCCTTCCGAGCTACTCCTTCATACCTTACCCTCCCCCTTACCAATATTTTTAAGCCCTTGCACAGCTAACCATGCAAAACCAAAGTGCAACAAAAGTATAGTTAATGATTATCGAATCAAGGAGTCACAACTTAAATCAAAGAAAGACTATCGTCAACTCGTGGGTACGTTGTTTAGAAAATAATCAATTAGTTATCACCTCTGGTTTTCCCACAGTGAATTTTAGGAAATGATAGAAATTCATATTATAAATATTATACTATCCTTGTTCTGGAAACAGAATACTTTTCTTGCTGTTTATTGCACTTTAGTAACAGTTATTTAAGTAATATATTTAAAAACAAAACAAAAAAAACAGCAAAACAAATAAGCAAACAAGACAAAACAAAAAAAAAAAAAGGAAGAAGGGAAAAAGAAGGTCCGTAGCGGGATTTGAACCCGGTACCTTCAGTTTGACCCGACCTCACAGAGCCACTACGCCATTGAGGATGGTCACGTGACTTAGAGAAAAGTTTCATATTTAATGCCTTTTCCGTGGAACTTCCGCCGGCAAACGATCGGCCATAAAAACGACTCCAAGCAATGAGATGAAATTAAGGCTAATTGAAACCAGGCTACTGACAGTAAAAAACAATGTAAACGCATTTCATGGCAATGAAAGAACATATGCGATACAAAGCCGACACAACTCCTCCGCGAAGTAGGACGCAAAACATTAGCTTATGTTTTCTTATCTCGATTTCCGCTGTTATTTTAAAAAGGTAGTGCTCAAACTCACATCCATTTCCCCCCGTGATCTTGGGGAGTCCTTTAGAAGAAGAAGAAGAAGTGCCTTTATTTACCATACATTACACCAGTCCATATTTTATAGTCCGTATTTTATACCCAGTCCGCAGTCCGTAGTCCGCAGTCGGTGTTTTATACTGACCGCCATAAATTCATTCATACACATAACCTACTACAGTCCTACAAGGTAGGAGATCAAGCCAGCGTCGAAGTTGAAGGAGTCGAAGAGCAAATGCTCATCTTCTTGTCAAGTTTAACGCCTGGACGGGTCAAAGGCTACTGTCGACTTTTGCATCGTACTATTAAATAAATTTGAAAGATTCCTGCCTGTCTTAAATTTGGTAAGACCTCTATCTTAACCGTGCTGTAGCGCACGATGCACGCTCGCAGCAAGGAATTTGATGCTACTGAACTTCGGCGAGCGCGTGCTTCTTTGGAAACGATAGATCTTCGCGCTCTCGAGTTCGGACCCGATTAATTACGAAGCGCGTCTACTACGAGTGAGTGAGTGACTCATTTGCATATCTCAGTCCCTGCAATAACTCGTGGTACGCTCGCGCGTATCCACGAGTTAAAAAGGATCTCTGCTACATTGTACCGCTTCATTGTTCATATATTATTAACACCCAGCCACTTGCCGGGACGCTCCAAAGAACAAGGCAAAACACAGTAGGCACTTTTAAGACACAGTATACAAAGATTTAACCTAAAAAATGAATTAACTTTGATTCTTACCTTGACAAGCAATGCATACAGTGCAATGAAATGTGGAAAATCCGGAGGGGAAGCGACGAGATGGAGCTTGTTGATGTTTATGCAGTGGGACGCTTGCTGAGAAAATCAACTCAGTCAAAGTTCATTGGATTGCCCTTAACAACAAAAAGTCGAAAATTTACCGCTGCAAGGGAAGACAGGTCGATGTGGAAGTTACAATGTTTCTCTCCGTGATCCACGAAACGTGCGTGTCTAGAAGTGCATCGATTGTCGAGAGTTTTATGTCGATCCGCCTAGTATCTCTAACATTGGTGTTCGCTGATTGGTTCAAAAGTGGCTTATGTCCAACACGTGCAACACGTCCAAGTAAGCCGGAAAATTTGGAATGGATATGAAATTCTACACCAGCAGGTGATCAGTTGAATGGATTTTAGTTTTCGCATGGATATCCATGGTTTTCGTTACATGTAATCTGTGGTCTTATAGAGCAACAACTACAAGATGCTTAAACATTACATTGAGGGGATAAAACATTGAATAGATGATATTTAGCATCAAAAACACTTGTCTGTGTTTGCCTTTTGTTTTTACTTCCCAAACCAAGCCTATTCTACGGACGGGGAAAGACAGCCACCTGGTTAGCTCAGTTGGGACAACCTCGTAGGGAACGAGGTTGCAGTTGGGAAAGCGCCGATCTGCTGAGCAGAAGGTCACGGGTTCTGCTGGGGTCACGGTTAGATAAGGACGGAAGCCCCCCAGGAGGTACTCCCTATAATGGCCTATACGGGGAGGCTCCACCTTAAAGGGGTACCGTTTTCAGGCTTCAGGTATATTTTACTAGTTGAAGTATACGAAAGGGTAGGGAAATATGTCATTTGGGTCTGTGAAAGGGCCTTAAGGGCTAACAGATGATTTTTATGGCTTTACGAAGTCGAGAAAACGCTCTATTTTTGTGATTGAGTCCTATTTAAAAGACTGCATTTACAGCAGTTGAAAGGGTTGCAAAGTTCTAAACGAAGTATGTGAAAGGGGTACCATTTGTCAATAGAAGGTATACGAAAGGGCTACCTTTTTCGCCAAAAATGGTATGTAAAAGGGTAAGGGGTTGGACCTCGGAGCGGAGTACCCCCCCCCTGGGGAAAAGCCGTAGGTCCCGTCTCACTGCACTTGCACTTATCTGGTTCTTGTGGTTCGTAAAAGAACCCACACCACTCTTCGAAAAGAGTAGAGGACGTAGACCCCGGTGGTGTGGCCAACCTTCACACATCATTCACATCTTAGGTTGGACTGAGAGCGGCTGCCGCTGGCGCCTTTGTATGCTGACGTCCGAGCTTACTGTTCATATGTTAATGTATGTTGTAAGAGGGCACGTCTGTTGTCCTCTTATCCATGAGTCGTTCCTTCCTTCCTTCATTCGAGATGGGCTTACTCATCCAAGCTTTTTTAGAAGAACTAAGCCCTAACGGCCAAGTCATTCCCTTTGATATCTATACACTTTTGACCAAAAGGATTAGCCTCCGAAAACATCCGTCTCTCCTCGCTCTTCGCCGCTACCCGCTCGTATAACTGCCATGGAACTAACTGATATCAGGAGTCACCCACCATCTGCCTCTTGTTCTTAGGGAAAAGCCCTGGGGACGAGGTAAAAGACGTCACCATGGGCTCCTGACGTCACTGATGACAGTACTATGATTCTCATACTTTCTCCAACAGGCTAATCGGCTCCTGCTCCAATGATGAATAACGATTTAAAAAATATCATTTGTGTTTGCCATGTTTAATTAACGTATATGTTGTAGTTAATTTTTTATCTCAGGTAATTTTTATTTTTCCTTTGTTTGAACTTCATTAGCATACATTACCATACCCAAAAACAAAAGACAAATAAAAAATTACCGGAGATAAAAAATTAACTACAATATATACGCCTCCTAGTACATGCTCTTGTAACAAAGGAATAATAGGCTTCCTCACGCATCCCCCTTTTTTACGGACTATCAGTTGCTGTTAAAATTAAAAGGAAACAATTGTTTTTATACTAGAATTCCAGAGTAAATTTTAAAAAACAAACAGTTTAGATTGATTTTTAGACTGTTTAATGGCGTATGCGCTCAATTCAAAAAAGTGAGACCCGATCTGAATCCCTGACGACGTTTCCTGTGCTGAATCCAGTCCGGAGTCAAATTTTACTTTGGTCCTACTAACAAATTAAATGAAAACAACTCGTTCATCTCTTTCAATACAAAGGGTCTTAGAATTTAAGGTCAAACAACTTCCCGTATCAAATGCCACTATTTCACAATATTTCACATTTTGCAAGCGCGTTGGTATGTTCTTTTGTACTATACATGTTGAAAACCAATAGCTAGTTTCCAACATAAATTGTTACGAGAAGCAAAAGAAAGCTCAGTTATCGGCGGCACATATCATGTTAGAGAAAAAGCTGGAAGTTTACGCAATAAGAAACTTCACACTGTTGACAATAATCCGGGACAATAATCCACAAGCGAAAGAAATGTAGTCAACATAACCTGCACAACAAGCGGTTAAACTTTGTACCTGCCAGATATACGCAAGTGTGCAGGCGAAGGGGAGCACATGATCACCTCGGGGAGATTGGTTGTGTGGAGAAGAATAGAAGGAGTGGTATTTGCCAACGTCAAAGAGTTGAGAGTGTGCCAATTTTTAGAAAATCTATACTTCGCGAGTGATTGGTGTGAGAAGCCTATGTTCTTCTTTTGCAATAGTCTTCAACACACGGAAACGCTAACATTTGGTATTTATTTTGATTCTTGTCTTGTTTTCTTTGATTAAAAAATTCTCGTATTTTTGGTTTTATTTTTTACTCCCCAGTTAATGTTTGATTTCCGAAATTTGTCCCTTTTCTAAAATGACACTTTTGATTTCAAATGCTTACTGAATCAAATATTTCGCAGTCGAAACAGGGCTAATGGTGTAATGGGACTGTAGCATGCGAAAGCTTGCGAAGCGCAGACGTATTTCCGGTCGTCGCTTCTCTCCCTGCGAAGAGAAGCGACGACCCGAAATACGTCTGTCGCGGGCTAATGGGACTGAGGAAGCCAAGAATAAGAAGCGCAAGCCGGGAATGCAAAGTACGGGAGGTTGGGACATCCCTGACGCCCCCCCCCCCCCCCAAAAAAAGTACTGTATGTCTTACAAAGATTTTTCTGTCCTGTAGGAGATGAGAGATCGCTCAGTGTTATTTTGTTCAGTGATTGGTGATTCTCGACTAAATGCCACTTGTTCGTTTGCCTGCGTGCCGACGTCTCCTATTTCCTTTGTTGCACGCGGAAAAGGGACGTCCCTTTTCCGCGTGCAACAAAGGAAATAGGAGACGTCTGCACGCAGGCAACTTATTCCTTAGCATCTTTTAAAGACTAGGCACTGGTGGGTTGCACTAATTAATTTATTGTGGCTTTAAGTGATTGTGGGTGGATTCAAGGAATATGTACCTTGTAGAGAACTTGTGTCTTTTTCTGTTCAATCTGAAAAAAAAAAAATGTTAAGTATTTGGCCACCCTCCCTCTTGCGATTGTGAGCCCCTCCCCGGCCCCCGAAAGTTTCAACACTTGTGGAGGCCCGAGGGTAAAGTAACCTGCCAAAGAGGCGTTATTGGGAGCGCCAAGGGAAGTTAAATAGGAGCGGGAGCGCACAACGAAGCAGGTTGGAAGCTTGGCTGATTTTTCTGGTTTTCTGTGTTTTTACCCAAAAATCTTTGGTTTTTCCTCAATTTTCTTCTTTACCAATTTTGCCGAGGGTTAAGATGTGGAAACGGCAAGCAATGGATATTCAGCATTCACCGTTGACTTTGCTTTTGCTTGTGGTCAGGACAAATATCAGTAAAGAAATCAATATACTATTGATCTTAGACCAGCGCACGAGGGCGACGGCTACGAAAACGTCACTTAAAAACCGAATTCACGCTGCTTCAAAATTTATCGGGCTTATTCCATCTCGTTTAATTTGTCAAATGTTGACAAATTTCTTTGGAGTTGAATTCTAAGGATTGTATCAAAGTTCAGGAAAAGAAAAAGAAAATTATTGTTTTGTGTTCCCGTCCTCACTCGACAAAACGTGAAATTAGTTGTAGCCGTGCAACGACGGCTAAGAAATGTACAAAAAGTGTGATAGATGTGTAAAATTGTTATTTTGCTAATCTAAACATGCCTAAACCTATTACTTTTTTGGCGATCTTGTTGCGGTCGCCGTCGTCGCTCCCTATTACCACGTGTCGTGAAAAAAAGTTGGAGTTAGCATGCACCTTAGCCTTGAGAGTGATCAGCTTCAAATTTCTCCTAGCTATTGCATGTCAATACTTCATAAAACAGAGCGGTCAGGAGAATTTAGGACATGATCACAAAGGATAAATTTGCTTGAAACAGTTTTAACAACTTCTTCCTGCTACTTCTAAATACAGGAAACGAATAGGAAATGAATAGGGTCAACAATTGCGAATTTATAATTTGATATTAGGTTTTGAAGGGTTAATAAAAACTATGGCGTTTACCCTCATCATATGGTCAGATGGCTAACTTTGTAGCCTGAAATTCATCCGATTGCTTCGAGTCGTTTTCTCCTCTCAACAACTTACTGAGGGAGTAATAACGACTCGAAGTAATTGGATGAAATTCAGGCTACTAACTTTAGAGAATAGTCGATTTGAACTGGAGGTAGGAAATTACCTTTTTATTTCACCATTCGTTCGGTGCCGGCTTTAACTGTGAAAATTATATGTTAACTTAACAGGTGCCCGGACTCTCCTTAATCCAATATTAGTTAAAGGCTTGATTTACACATCTCGACGCATGCACATGCTTAATTTTCTGTTGACGATGCCCGACGAGTAAAAAAATTACTTGTTTCTCGTGATCGCGGGATCAAAACTTAGAAAAGCTGTATAACACCATTTATAAGGAGAGTAAAACAGATATACTAAAAACGTACTGGTACATCATCTATTTTACTTATTTATTTATTTATTTGTTTATTTTTCTATTATTCTTGCTTATTAATTTCCTCATGCCGCATGTGAAGGCAGCGAGCGCGCGATATCGCGCGCGCAGATCTCCGCGTTCTCTTTCCCTCCTGTCATTGTGTATCGAGCGAGAGACGACGTACTTGAAAGTTTTCAAATGCCTTTTAACTGCTATTTTTGATAATGCTTTCCTTTAAATCTCATTTAAACATAAATGTGTTTGACAACACATCATGGCTGATGAACTTTCCAGGGATGTCTACACGAATGCAAACAAACGAGCGGTATGTCCGATATGTTTCGCCGCCTTACCTCATTAGCCCTAGTAAATCTCGTGAAAAGTGTATTACCTATGCTGAAGCAGCTTCTGCTTGTTGTGAAAACATCACATTAAACAGAAATCAGCGTTAGAGTTAAGACTCAAATCCTTCTAAGATTAATTTATGCCACGAGGCAGAATCCCCACAAAATTCGACCCTGGTCGCATCTTTTCGGGACTGAACAAACCGGTGATAGCCAATTTTTCAACTCCCTGGACGAGCTATGCATTCATTATTTATTCTTAAAGTCGAAACTTACCTTAAATTTCGATGAAGCTAGAAAGAAGTAAATTCTGCTACACTTTCCGAAGACAAATTTCCTCTTTGCCGACTGCAAAATAAAAACAAAAGAAAACACTCAAACACTCATAATTTTGGACGAACGCAGATTAAGAGGGCAGACGGGTTTCCGTTTCCGGGATTCCGTCAAGTCGAACGCAAGCCAAAGCGGGGTCTACACGAGTGTAAACATTTATATATATCACGTAACGTTAACAGAAAGCAGGTTCGAAAAAACAGACTAATGAAACTGACCAGAATGTTTAAGGCACGTGCGATATTTATCTTTAGTGAATTGCATGCTTGGCTTTGGGGATAAGAAGGCTCTCTGAAAATTATTTTAAAAGATCCGGATTTTCCGTAGTAACGTTAAAAGATTTGAGAACAATGCCAAACCGCATTTTGTAAAATTCTGCAAACGGAAATAGTGCTATGCTCCACTTCTGCCGAAGAGGCTTTGTTTGGACACAGGTACCCCAAGTCAATGTTTCGTAACATAAATATTATAAGGATTTGTATAGAGATTTTAGCGATCGTTGTTTAAGGGTCAAAATAGCAATAAAAAATACATCAGAACTTCTTACCTTATCGCCTTGTCTAAAATCCCCATAAAAACCCTTCTAATATTTATGTTACGCAAGGCTTGGGGTACCTGTGGTTTGGATGGTTACGTTACGTTAGCTGTTTACGGACTGAGTAGGTTCATAAAACGATCCATTCAGTATTTTAACAGTAGAAAGCAGCATGACGCCGAACTTGATCTAATTACTCTCTCCTAAATTATTTTCAAATCCTTTCAGTGCATGACCCCAACAAAACTTTTTGAAATGTTCAATACGATAATAATTCAAATATCATTCTCGGGTCGGGTGTGGTAAGGTAGCAGATGCAGCGGCAAAGGACGTCAAGTTCGACCAATACCCACGAACTATTTCCTTTATACCTATCTCCACATGATCCCCTCTATCCCTCCCTGGGGTATAACTGTGTACCACTGAACAACCTACCGCCAAAGCATACATTGTATATATGTATGAAGGGGCGGGAAAGGTTTGTGGGGAGGAGCGTTGCGTGACCACACTAAAAAGGGTTTTATAGCAGACTACGGGAAAGGGGGACTAGACATGGAAAAGAAGCCTGATGGAGAGATCAGTACAGACTACAGAGCTGCTTTTTTCTTCAAGTGCACGTTCCTGTAGCTAGTGTTAGGGTGGTTTACATTTGAATCTCGTAATCAAGCAATTGCTTTAGCTTTGCTTTATATTTTACAGTGCGATTGGCTGAAAAATTCCCGCAATTTTTTTTTTAGCCAATCAGGAGTAAAACCCATCATGACTTGCTCCCAAGTTGTTCCGGCGTCAAATTCTAGATCTGATCGGTTCACTAGTGGTATTTATCTGCGTTGTGATAGGCTCCTGGCCGAGGCTGACATGTTAAGAAATGAAACTTTTCACTTCTAATAATTCTACTCTACAAGTAAATATAAAACACTAACATATAGTGGGAAGTACTTCAAACTACAGAGGACCAGCGTGCAGGTGAAGGCCGAGATATGAAAGGAAAATACTTCTTCCTGCTCTCCTTACTTCACTGAGCTCGCTCCAAAAGTCAAAGCCGGCGTTTGTGGTCATAAGACAAATACCTAAATGAATTGACCGCGAAAAAAGCTTGACCTATGAACTAAGCTGACGTTACAGTGATTGTGGTTAACTCAAGTTGCTGCAGCTGTTACTAATGGGGACATGTAATGACGTTCCTATTGTGCAAGAGCCAGCTACGAGTTGTGCGACCGTTTAATTTGTATATTTTTGGTAGTACTTCTATTTGGAAGCATTTGTTTTCCTCTAAGCTTAATCTAATGAATAAAGTTTTACATTTTCTCGAATTCTAATTTTTAACATTGCTTGTTATGGGATACGCTCTAGATTGGTTTAACCCTAAAGCCATTCTTTCAGTATTTGAAAAAGTTGCCTGATTACAAATTAAGGTACATTCTAATGTTAGGTTTGAATTGGAAGCAACAAGAATAAGACTATTATCTATTCTAATATTTATCTGCACATATTCACGTCCTATCTCCATTTGCCTGAAATCCTCTCTCAAATCGTGTCAACAGAATAATATACCCAAAGTTTTTAATCCAACAAAGCTTTTCTTTTCACATTTTGGGCATTATGTTATTAACGTTAAGGCGGAAAAGCTTGAGAGGTTTTATGTAGAAGTGATGTTTCCATTTGGCTCGCGTTCACCTTTATCTCAGTTCCAAACAAAGCTTCGTCTCTGGTTTCGAAGAGAAAACTTCATGAGCTTCCATAATATCAAAAAAGTCATGCTCAAAAGAAATCTTGAAAAAAAGACATAATAAAAAGGTTAAACTAATACGTTACGGTTACCCACGAGAGGTTCAGCGCGGTGACTTTAATTTGCGAAAGTCCTTATCCATGCCAAGTTTAACGCTTTAAACCCTAAGATCTAAATTAAAATTCTCCTTTGTCGCTTTTATTCATTTCTGATTTACTATAGAAGTAGTGGGGAGAAGTTGATAAAATATCAAGCAAATTCATCTTGTGTGATCATGTCCGTAATTCTCATAACCACTCTGTTTTACAAAGCATTCCTTTTACAAGGAGAAATTTGATGCTGATAACTCTTAGGGTTTAAAGGGTTAAGGATGGATTGACTCCTTACGGTCGACTGTTTCATCAAGCGATTGCTGATGACGGTGAAGACAATGATGATGATTGTAGTTCTGATAATGATGATGATGATGATGATGATAATAATGATGATGATGATGATGGTAATGACGACAACAGTAATAATGGTGATGATGATGGTGATAATGATGACAACAACAATGATGATAATTGTGATGATGGTAGTGATGATGATGGTGGTGGTGGTGTTGGTGGCGACGACTATGATGATGATGATGATGATGATGATGATGACAATGATAATACTGATGGTGATGATGATAACAATGATGATGATGATAATTATGATGATGGTGGTGATGGTGTTGGCGACGATGATGATGATGATGAGGATGACAATGATAATGATGGTGATGACCTTGCTTCGTTAAATCGTCACACGCAAACGCGGATAGAGGCACATCAAAAGAAAATAATGGCACACCCATTTGGTGACTACACTGAGTGATCAATTGACAGTATAAAGTCGCAATTTGACGTGTTTATATCTACCTAGTTTTGGAAAAGCTCGTAATAACGTTATCAGTAGACTTAATTTATGTTTTTCACAACACCAAACAAATTAGACGTTCACAAGTCGAGTTTTTGCAGCAACGAAAGTCGAGTGACCAAAACGACCTTTTAGAAAACCTAGAAACAAATCTGGGGATCGTTTTTTAAGTTTGTAGTCAAGTCATTCGAGAATCTGCCTTCATTCTTGCGGTGTTAATCTGCATGTGCCACAAAGTTTTACGTGTTTATATTTCGCAATATCTTATACTCCATCTGATCCACAAGATCTGCCACTCCCCTACAAAACGATTCTGTTAATTATAATAGGATTGCCAGATTTCAAATGTCTTCTTAAAGCTCGTTGGACGGTTCTAGTAACTATCCTTACAAGCCGCGCTTCCCTACAAGCCGTGCAACTTTATCGATCTTGGTTTTGCGATCTAAAACTTCCTTTAACTTCATTGTTTAATGTTTGCTCTTTTTTATGGATTTCTCCAAATTTGTGGTGGTCAACGCTAAAGGGTATGCTTCTAAGGCCACCATACACATCTTTTACAATAGACTGCTGAAACTGGAGTTTATTTTATCTATCAAGAAATATGCCGTGTAATTTTCATAACTTAATAAAAGTCTATTTTTCTGTAATCCTCTCCTCAAATATACTCCTCTTCATCCTAAAATAAAGTAAATCCTGAGTAAAGATATTATGTTATGATTTCTATCACTTCTTAATCCGATTTTTCAACCCTCGGCGACAGATAGCTGCACCTGAGCTCTTCTTCAATTTTTTTTAATGGATAAATAATCCAAAGGCTATGTGGATTAAGTTAAAAATGGACAGATATAGATATATAATAATATACAATACAAATATACAATACAGCTCGATCGTGCAGCCTTTCAATTAATTTACAGTTTGTGTTTTATGAAGTCTAAAAACAGTGTATACTACTTCTTCTCATAGTCGAAATATTTCTTTCTCTCTATGTTGATCGACAAGTGCACAGCTTGACAGTTCATGATCATATACATGACATACATCGCCATACAGCACGCGCTCGTCACCGGGCAGTGTGAACGCGCTCGAATCACGAAACATTTCAATTTTTTTTTTTCTGCACTAGTGTCAAGCTATATTAACAATTTTGAATTTTTGTACAATTTCGAGAAGTGCAAAAACCACACTTTTATGGTACTTCTTACATCAAATTCTATCATAAACTTGGAGCCGCGCGTTTTTCAATACGTTCTATTTCTTTGGCACATAAAAAGTTCTGTCAAGGACATCTTCTCAAACACTATTAAAAACCTAGGCGGTACCTTGCTTGAATGATCGTAAAGGAACCGCCGGTATAGGTACAGAGAGAAGACCTCTTCTAGTGATTTAGTGCTCATGTCCGTTTTCGTTACAAGTTCAAGGATTCGTAGCCAATATGGATAGGACAAGGTCAATAGGCTTTACGCACGGCCTTGGGTAAGGCCAAGGACATGAATAAGTTATCAATCATTCTTGAACATTGTTTGCAAAATTCGCAACTTTCACTTCAGTCCCCCGTATAAACTGTTACAACAACCAACTAAAACAATCCAGAAAGGACAAGTTGCTTCCTCGGTTTTCCGCACTAAAGTGGTTAGAGAAGTGCATTTTTGTGCCCACTACAATAAACGAATAAAGTTAAGAAAATGTATCTTGTTTAAATACTTAAAGTTTACATACCTTTAACTGTGCACTGTTTTAGGCTAGTAGGTTACTTGAAATTTCAGAAACGTTGCATTGTCTTCATTTTAGTGTTCCTATTAGTTCAGTGGGAAACTAATAAAAACCCGAGGTACTTGAAAAAAGTTATTTTTATCATAAGATCATAAGATAGGACATGGAGCAAACACCCTCCTACCGCAAGAAATTGTACAAAACACATAAACTGTAATAGCAACAAACAAATTTAAATTTAAAGTCGCACCAAAAACCGTGGCCAAAGACTTCAGCGAATGAAAGCCTCACCTTACTATTTCCTCTCAATAAAATTGTCCTTTCAGCGTTATCACCAAGATCTTGTCTCCTTCTGTTCTAAAGTATCGTGATCAGGCAAATTCGACGTGACATGCTACAAGCCTTCTCACGTATAGACATTTCCGAGTTTACGGATATAAACTTCATACGGGGTGTGGCTGATACGTACGCTGATATAAAAAAAACTTACATGTACCAGAATATCACGTCCGAGAAATTTATATACTTTAAACAAACCAAGCGTCCCCAAAATATTGTGACATGTACAAGGTGCATAAATAACGTAAGAGCTGTATTTGAAAAGAATTTTTAAGAGTAGAATATTAAAAAGTCAAGAGTTTTATCTGTCACACGGAATTCACGTGGGCCTGCGAAATCACTGCAAATCCTAGACTTTACGGGGAAAACATTCCGTTCCCCTAGTTCTCAGATATTGTTTCTTTCATCAATTTATTCACTGAGACATAGAATGAATATAAGTCAAGAAATTAACTTTTGGATCCTTTGAACGAATTCGAAATACCACGAAGTGACACATTTATTTAAATAAAAATTCGTCAGAAGTACATGGTACTATCTTCCTGTTTTTCAGTATTAAACGAAATGAAATTGGATATTTTATTTACTCTTTCTTATCTTTTCGGCGATCTTGAACGTTTCAAGGGTTAAGACACTTTAAGACTGATTTAAAGAGACCATCAGAGTGTAAAATACCGACTTCCTAGATAATTTAGCACTACAATTAGCCAAACTAGAAAGATCTAGAAGATTTCTCAGATTGCATTCATGCTGTGAATATGCTGATGCAGGCCATGTTGTGAAATCTGTTCGGACATCAGATCGTTATAATCGGCTAAACTCCACAGAATTATCACGATTAGTTGGCTCTAAATATAAGACCGAGGACAAAGTCGACAAACTGGTTTTTAGTTCCGTCCGGAGAGCTAAAATATACCCAGAGGGACCCAGGTAAAGCGAAAGCGCATAACTAAGAAAACCTCTTGTACAAATTGAAATTAATCGTTAAAAAGAACAACTTTTGAAGGCAAATAACATTTTGGGTGTGGCCAGGAGCTGATTTCTCTGCGCTGGCTGAATTTCATTCTCACCTAGCCATGAGTCGTTCCCAGTCTTCCCTCAACAGCGAAAGTGCGTAGAACATGAGCTAACACTAACACCGTAATTAACTCAAGCATCATTTTACAAAATGAAATGTACGATGTTTATTGAATAAATCAGACAAAAATAACAAGTTGACTGACAGAATCGTTTTCGAGAGAATCAGAAATGGTTGTTTTTACCTCTGTTTTGTCCATAGAGAAGTGTAAAGGATTCCAAATAAAACACCAAAAATGACAGGAACTCAGTTAGAAACACACCACTTGCAATAACTGGTTTTTTATGTGACTAAGAGTGACGTCATAGGTAACGTTCAAAGTTGGCGCCAAAATTTAAAATTCAAAACATTACCTCAAAACCTGCATAGCGGTGATGAAAATTTTTGTTCAGCCGTGTGATGCAAACGAAAAAGCAGATGAAAAGGCAACTGCGATTTCACATGCACTATGCAGTGATACAACGCAGACAAAACACAATAAGAAACGCGCGCGCATTTGAGTATCTCAAGAAGGAAGTTTGCCAATATTGACAAGTGAACAATCTCAACGTACTGAATGCAAACAGAAACGCGACTGTTTTTCGTGCGTTCAACGCGTGCAATTTAACGCAAACATGTGCGCATCAGGTTTAATATCGAAAAAAAGCAGAGTAACTATTATGTTGACGCAGCGATTGTTTCGACCAAGACGCGAGAACAGGTAGGCACTGACGAAAATTAAGAGCTTGCGTTAACTCACTTCACACAAATGAAATGATAGCGCAAGAGCAAACTAAACGCATGCACAGGTGAAAGGAAATTTTTCCTCTCCATTAATTGCTTCATAGGCAAGTCTGAAATACCTCATATTTCTGATATAACTGTTTAATACTTAAGATAAGCTTCAAACTGTTTGAAATTTGTGGCACACAAAGTTCGTCATTAATTCTGAATCCAATCTATTCTATTCCATTCATTCAAGGAAAGTTTTCTGCCCTGAACACAGTCAGTGGAATTGTAAACAATAAACACTTTTGAAAGCGTCTTCTGTCAGCAGCTTTGTATTGTATAAAACAAAATAAAAAACTAAAGACTAATAACAATGGTACCGTCTTTTTTTTTTACCAATCACCACATTAGTTGACAGTGAGCTGACGGAAACCCGTCTACTTTGTGTTTTTGCAGCAAATGACCAGAATGGAACTTCCTTATAACCCTGTGAAGTCAAGCCTCATTTTTCTCGTTCTTTTCCTGTTTCTTAGAACGTGCTTGTACTTCTTTCCTTGTCTACGAATTAATCTTAATCTTCCCTATTTTCTTTAACAAAGTGATGTATATATCCAAAGCTCTTTATATAGCAGAGAAAAGCAGCAAGCCCGTTTTGATATGATGGCCCCAAGAAAGCATCTAATCAGACTAAGGCCCGTTTCCTGACCGTTTGTTTTGCTGTTCTTTTGACCCCTTTCTTATTTCCGGCTCTGTTTATTTTTTGTTTGGTTATACGACCTTTTCTTTAAGGAAAAAGAGTTTAATTTCTCGTTGCCAATCACCAAAAAGCTTTGGTTGGTTTTTATCCGCTTTTAAAGATATTTTTGTAATCCGGATTACCTCAGCCACTTGATAAAACATGCTGCTAAAGGAGTTCCACTGTTGTGACCACAAAAATTTTGTGTAAAAGCCGCACGGTCGAATCGACTTTGCTAATCAAATGTGTTCATTTGCCCCCGGAGAGATTTATCAGACATCTTTTGTTGTAGCGAATGAAATAACTCCGAAAAGAGCCATCTAATTTCCATTTTGTTGTCTCTAATCTAAAGCCCAGTGAGGGCTGTCAGTGGGGGATGTTTCTTGCGAAAAGAAAGCCGAAATACAACGCCTTTGTTTGCCACGAAACAAACAGGGTGCAAAATTCAACGGTTTTAATACAACGACCGTTTGTTAAATCGTGTTTTGATGACTACAACGGTTTTAGTAACTTTTGTTGTCTTCCTTTTATTTCATGTAGTAACTTTGACTCGCAGTTTCTTTAATTATCACCCGCGATGCAATGACATAAAACAATTTCATGTTTGTAGCTCAGTTTTTGATCAGTTTTGATGCCAACGATAATGTGGATCGATAGAAATCTTAATGAATCGCTTTATTAAAGTTTGTTTCTATTTAAAGACACTCAAAAAGCGGAGAAGATAAAATTAAAACCATAATTCTAAAGTGACACCTGTTTCCTGAACGTGTTTTTCAAACTCGTGCTTGCATTGTCTAGAGAAAGAAAGTCGATTAAAAAAGGCGAAAAAGTGCAACCTTCTCAGTCTTCTCGGTCTACAGTATCACTCTTCGCCGACTTTTAACACTTTTAGTAATCTTCAAACTCCATTAAAAATCATCGGTCGTAATCTACCATATCGCTTAATATACACAGGCTAAACGTTCCATCCGATTTTGCCTTAAGCCATTTTTTTATTTAAACCATAATCTTTGTATAGAAAGCCACACGTTTTTGTTCTTAACAAACGTTAGTCACGCATGGTACTTTTTACTTTAGCGACTCTCTGGCATGGACTCTTTAAAATTCAGTTCATTTTGTGGTATTTTATTCCCCTGAATTTAGCATAAGTGCGGAAAGTCTCAATGATTTGAGCTTTCCGGAAGGTGGATTAACCAGCGATACATAACTGAGTTTTCTAACTAAAAAACCGGAATCCACATAAACACTGTACCACTACGAACACCATTAAATCTCTCGAATTACTTTTGCAATGGACAGACGTTCCTAGCTCGTTATATTACTTTCACACAAAGCGCTCTTGTAGCCGAAATTATCATTCAGCTCTTAAAGCCTTTCACAGTTGACTGTCATAATCAAAGATAATAAATGAATAAGGAATTTCTACATTGTTTTCAACCTGTTTTAGTTTATGAATAAATTTGAAATGTCTGACCTCTTCGTACACTTGCTTCAATCGATTTCCTTGTTCAACAAAATGGGTAACGTTGGATAAATAGCGAGGCTCCCTCGAAAATAAGGTCGAAGGTTTCTTGTTCCACAGCAAGACGAATATTCTCTCAGTTACAGGAAACTATATTCAAACAAAAGGCCCATGCACTCAGGGAGTCATTGTTTACAATGACATATTTCGCTTTCCGATTGAGCTGTAAAAGTTAGCCATTGTTTACATGCATGGTTGAGACCCAAATAAACTTTGTCCAAGCCGGTTATATTTGTCTCCTTTCCATAAATCTTGCGTCCTGTGACCTGTCATTTAATTTTATTAAGGACGTGGCAACAGTGCTTGGCCAGAGAAACACGAGATGGGATTTAAAAGATAAATATGCAAAATTTGCAAAAGACCATAATCATTTTGAACTTTAATTGGTCTAAGTTTCAATCTGTCCAATTATTATTCAAGACATGTCGGCCTTTACAAATATGTTGTTAGATTACGAAGTTGTGCGATTGTGTACACAGAGCTTATGAAATATACAGGTGATTTGTTAATAAAACACTTGCAGAAGAAGGTGAAGGCGCTCGAAGGAACTAGTCTGACGTCACAATGGCAATTGTTTAGACCGGAAGCCGGATCGTACTGAAATCCCGACGATAATTTCATTTACAATACCACAGAACACTCTGGCATCCTTTGTTAATTGCTGGCTTTAAATACAATATTTTTTAGTCATATATGCAAAGCCCATGCTCACGTAGTAATGAGGTTAATTAGGTTGAATTATCCCTTTCCCGGTCCAAGATTCCCTCAAATTCAGATAGCATTCCTCCCTTTTTACAGCCAGGGTTTGAATTTGCCCAGACCTTGTATGGCGTCTTCCTAGTCCTTCTCGGTCAATGCATTTCGGTGACGTATCTGAGACCTCAAAAACTCGCTCGGACCACGTGATCCGAACCACATCGGCAGCGCGCAGTAATAACGCCTAAGGACTAGGCAGGGTTTGAATTAGGACATCGAGTAGTCTCAGCCTCCAGTTAAATTTTCAGAGCCAGTATTGAAACCAGCCAAGAGCCGCAAGTCCCATTAAGGTTCTTGAACCCGACCTCGGCCTTCCTAGTCACACAATTTACCCCATTTTCCTCTCCGCTCTCATCCTCAACGTTTTAGGGGCCACCCTCCTCTCGCGAGGTTCTGCGAGCCCCTCCCCGACCCCAGAAACCTTCAACGGTTGTGGAGGCCCGAGGGTAAAGTAACCTGCCAAAGAGGCGTTATTGGGAGCGGCAAGAGGGGTTAAATAATGACGCGAGCGCGCAACGAAGCAGATGAAAGTTTACCCTCGATTGGTGATCAAGAATAGTTTGATAGAATAATCCCAAAAACTTTCAAACATGAGCTCGATATTTAGAACAAATCGCCTAAAATACTGAAATACTTTTGCCGGCCATGGGTAGCATAGAGGCGGGAAGATCGTTTTCTTCTCTTCGGAGAATCCATACTTTGCTTCACGGCACAATGAACACCGCACGACTCAGCCATCTCTATGCATGATGATAGTTTTAATCAATATAAGGCTGGTTTGCTAGAAATTTGTTGCGCTGCACCGCAGACTAACGATAGTGACTAACAAGTTTCTTGCCGGAATTTCTTGTAACAGTTTAATCTGTACTGTATTTCTGTGTTATAGTTGATATCGTATACAGTACTGCAAATGAGAGTACGCGATTTTAGCGCTGTAGTATGTGGCGTTGCGAGAGTTGCAGTGTTGTTTGTTGAAGTTCACCCGTTAATGGTCATCATCTCCCATGTTAGCCGTCGCGGAGGACCCGAGATACTTCATTTTGGGCAGAAAGCATAGGCCTCCAACCCCTGCCACCCCCTGTCAGTCTAGATCCACCTTTGCTTCTTCTGTCCCATAAACATTTAGCTGAAGGAAGGACAGTTTGATTTACTATAGCCTGCGTGGCAGGCGTTTAAAAGGGAAGGGGAAGGTAATTAGTGCGCGAGACCGCGCCCAAATTCCCCCATCCCCTTTTCACGCCTGTCACGCAGGCTAGATTTACTAAGGAACGAGGCCAGGCCGACATGTTACTGGTCTAACAGAACTTTAATAACATCATTTTAAAAACCCAGGTTACGTACAATGATAAACAGGAAACCTGAAAATGTATCAGCCAGTATATGTACAAAAAATTCTAAAATGACGCTTGGTGTAGATCAGTGAAAGCATGATCACATTAAGCTAATAACACGCCTATAGTAAAATTTCTTAAAGTATATATCATATGTAGCTGTGTATGCGTAACCTACGAGCAGTGGTTTAACCACCGCTCGCAGGGTAATGTATACATGGCTTTCTAAATTGATCATATATGTCTGCCAATTTGTGACAGTGTCGCCATTATGGAATACTTTACAGAGTTCATAGTAAAGCGTCATTTACACATGAACTGATTTAGTTTGTTTAAATACACATTGTTAACAAGACGTTGCTATGTTTACCCAATACTATATAAAGCCACCGTGTCCTAAAAAACAATTTTCGCGTGGTGTTAGTTTTATTTCGCAGAATGTTACTCAATCCCAAATTGTACTATGCAAAGCTATAATATATCACAAGTAGCTTTACTGTATGTACAACTATCTCAAATGAATAAATACTGTGTCTATCAATTTAACCCAGTCTCCACAATCGCATTGCTGGAGATTTTTAGTTACGCGTTTTCCATATGAACCTTTTAACTTTTGAAATCACAACCTGTTCAAGTACACTATAAAGACATAGTAGTGTCCAAAAACAATTTCGCTTCACCAAAAACTGAAAGTATTATGAAAGTAATACAACAGAAAATCGAAGGGCTGTGAGATTGCTTTGAAGTTACCTGATCACTGTGAAGCTTTGCAGAAAAAGAAAAAAAACAACTTCTTTTTAAGGCTCCAAAAACGCCACTGAATCCAGACTAAAATCAGCGCTATTCAGGGAAAAGCCAACACATGTTTAAACAGATTAGATAAGCGTACTTAACAGAATATTGTCATTGGTTTTAAGATACTTTTAGCTTCCTGGGTTATTTTATTACTAAAGAGGTTTGGGTAGTATAGCGGAATGCAAAATCATCGAGAGATGCCAGATGACTGATGAAGGAGTTAAACACTTCAGTGCAGCGCTCACATACACTAAGCTGAAACCTCCATAGTACTAATGAAGACACTAATGAAGGAGTTTAACATTTAAGTACTGTATCCCGCTAAACTAC
Source organism: Porites lobata (assembly GCA_942486035.1). NCBI lineage: Eukaryota > Metazoa > Cnidaria > Anthozoa > Scleractinia > Poritidae > Porites > Porites lobata. Next base: position 3,805,812 of record CALNXK010000033.1, read on the forward strand.
CCATACATTAACATGTTTTTAGTTGGCAAAAACCCTGATTGTGTTCGTTGCCAGGTAACAACTTCGCAATCTCAATACATCCTAGCGACTGAAGGTTGTTGAAGCTTAAATCAAAATTCAAAATTCCTTTAACAGAGAAACATTTACATTGCAGACAAGGATTAGATAATTACTTCACAGTTTATGTTCATTGAGTTTAGGAGATTTTTACCTTTATCAGATATGCTGTTACCCCTGAGGTCTAAGCTGTTTAGTTTGCAGTTAGTGTGTGTGAGTGCTGTAGATAAATGTTTAACTGCTTCATCAGTTATGTTGTTACCCCAGAGGTCTAAGCTGTTTAGTTTGCAGTTAGTGTGTGTGAGTGCTGTAGATAAATGTTTAACTGCTTTATCAGTTATGTTGTTAGCCCCGAGGTCTAAGCTGTTTAGTGTGCAGTTAGCGTGTGTGAGTGCTGTAGCTAAATGTTTAACTGCTTTATCAGTTATGTTGTTACCCCCGAGGTTTAATCTTTTTAGTTCGCAAAAACCCTGATTGTGTTGGTTGCCAGGTAACAACTTCGCAATCTCAATACATCCTAGCGACTGAAGGTTGTTGCCGTCTAAATAAAAATGCAAAATTCCTTCAACAGATTTAAGTGCATGCACTAATGCTAAACAGTCGAGAGGTGACAGCTTACACCGCCTAAAATCAAGCTCATTACAACCAATTTTCGCCAGTTTCTTTTGAACTTCTCGATCAGAGGCTTTGTTCTCATACATGCAATTGAATAGCGTCACCACTAATAACCTGTGTTTATAAGCTGGCCAACAGGTCAGTGTTTCAGTTCGTTCCTCTGAATCTTCATTCATCATGATTTCAAATTCTTCAGTAACAGTGTTTGAGGGAAGAAGGTTGCTGAAAATATCTGTTGATTGTCCTTCTTTTTCAGCCAGCAGTCCAGCCACAAACTGCATCACAACCTTCCACGCGCCATCCTGGATGTGATCGGAAACAAAACCCCGCAGTTGTTCGGAACTCAACGTGTCTACCAAATACTTCGCCGCTAAGAACTCCTGTAAGGTCAGGTGTAAAAAGCAATATTGTTCTCTTCCATCTGCTAACGGATGGTCTTTAGTATCAGGTAAACGGTGAAACAGGCCATTACTCTTTAGGCTGTTAACCTCATGCGATTCAAAAATTAATCTTCCCTCTTGAATGCCATTAAAAGCAATTTTTCCCAGACGTGTGAACACCTTTTGCACAGAGGAGGGCAGTTCCTTAAATGGTTTTAGAAAGAACTGTTGTCCTTCAGTTTTATTGTGGCGATACTGACCATCATCGTAACTAAAGTAAAACATCTTTATTGCAATGGAGTATATTTCTGTCAGTCTTGTTGGGAGGTAGTGGAGGCTGGTTAAGCTAGTGTTGACAAGCAACTCTAACAAGCATGAACAAATGATGAAACAATTTACAGGAATGTAGCAGAAGGCTAGAAGGTTTAAGTTACTGGTGATGTGTTGCCTTATGGTTTCTGCTTTGTCTTCCAGCTTTGTAAACTTCCCTACATAGTCATTCACTTGCTCAGTTGTAAATCCAAGAATTTCAACTGCTCTGTTAAAGTTAAGACTTCTGACACATGACACGGCATTGGGTCTTGTAGTCGTTAAGACTGTCGCGCCGGTAAGAATTTTTCCCGCTACTATTTTCTTCAGCAGGAAATGGACAGGCATCTTGTCTTCTTCATTGTTTCTGTACGGAACGTCATCTTTACTGATTTCAGTCCTATAAGAATACTCGTCAAATCCATCAAAAATCACCAGTACTCGCTTTGGGTTGTGACGAATGTAGTTCCAGATCTCTTCGGAAAGAGCCCGTGATGAATATTCTGAGTGATCCAGAAGCTCGCGAAGATTTAGTTCTTTGCTTCTAGTGTTAAACATCCTCAGCTTAATGAGGAAGGCAACTTTAAAATCTATTTGCGATTTTTGTGTTTTGTTAAACAAGGTGTCGGACGCCCAGTCGTGAAGAATCTTTGTGCTAAACATGGTTTTTCCAATTCCAGGACGACCAACAACAAGAATCTTCCGTGTTTTAGCACCAAAAATATCTCCTGGAAGCGTTGGTCGCAAATTTTCATTGGCTTTGTGGTACTCTTGTAGTTGTTTCATTCTGTCTCCAGTAAAGTCATACTCAACTCTCCCCTCATAAATAATTAAATTGGTGAAGATTTCGTCAAGCTTCAGATCTCTTCTGGGTCCTTCACCTGGATTATGAAAAGGTGATTTAAGATCTCCGTAAGGCTGTTCAGTGACTTCTCGGACATGTTTCTTCATATCTTCGATGATGGAAGGAACTAATTTTCGTTCGTTAGTTTGAGTGCGGTTGAATGACGAGTCACGTGACGCGTTGCCGGATGAAGATGTTGATGGTCTCCTTTCGGTTGGACCGTCCTTGTACTCATGTTGCTGCGGCCCTGCCGTAGAAACAATCAATTAACACTATTTACTTGAAAAAGTGGTTAACTAAAATATCAAATATCACTATCAATGAGAATAGCATGGAAAAGTATATTTCAGAATAGTAAGTCATGTGAACCACTAAGGCCTGGTTCGGACGCCGAACTTTTCATGAGCTGAACCTAATACACTGAATTAAGTACACGAAAAGTTCGGCGTCTGAATCAATTAGGAACGCCTGTTTCAATTTGGAACGGCTCAGCCGTTCTTTTCCCCTAGCCCGGCCGAGAATTTCGCCTTTGGAGCGACTTTGGAACCGCTTTGATCCAGACGCCGAACTTTTCATGTACCGAACCTAACGTATAAATTATTATAACGTATTTGTAAGCAATTTGACCGAAATGAACATTTTTCACCTTTTGAAGTTAGTTCAGCTGCAATTAAAAACGGCGTCTGAATTAATTCAGCAGGTCTAAAGAATTTGGGTCGGCTTTAATTCGAATTAGGTTCGGCCCCTGAAAGTTCGGCGTCTGAACCGGGCCTAACAATCTCAAATCTTAGTCAAGTGATGTTACCATTTAACAAAGAAAAACAGACAACATGACTGATTGAATCGGGGTTAGCATTTTTATCATGCCAGAGAAAAGAAGGAATCCTTCATTAAACTTTCTGCTAACAAGATTTTTAAACTACCACAGGAAAAATAAAATATGATATCAAGATAAAAATCTTAAACAGAATATTAAAAAAAAAATTGATGATAAACCAAGTGATAAATCAAGATATACGGATTAGCGACAAAGCTTACAAGAAACATGGGTTGTGGGCGTATCATGTGGTTTGTTTAAATATTCGTTTATCTCCACCTTAAACAAAATCTTGGCTTGTCCAATACCAAGGGAACTAATTCACTATTTGAACCAATCAAACGAATGGAAGACAATGTTTGACAATTCCTATCACTCATATGACTTGCACAACTTGAATCTAAAATTACACAATTTGAACAAGTGGTGTGTATTGGACACCTGAATTTGGGATAGTACATGTGTGTACCCAAACTGCATATAATTTATACCATGTAGCTTATCTGTGACTGTACTAAGTAACCCACCAATGGATTCAATAAATCAAATGCCCTCTATGAGAATGATTACCTTGATAATGACGCCATGAATGAAAAACACAGGGTTCATTCAGAATGTGTGCCACAAGAGATGCTGCCATCACACTGGCACAGGAATACCAATGCTGAGAAGCCAACTGAGAGCCATCTGCATAATCAGCTATTCCTTTCACAATTAACCACTCAATTTCACAATCAAATGCTGCTGCAAATACTCCTGTAGGAAAACAAAACAAACAGAACATTAGTTTTAAGACAGTCCTGTGTACATGCACAAAAAAAATTTTGTGGACCTCAGAGACATCATTCAGCTGCTATTGCTTTAGCACACCTCTAAAAACATACAAATAGAATTAAACTATTTACATTACGCATCAAGTTAAAGTAAAGTTAAGATTAAAGTTTATGGAGTTTTAAGGGTACAAGTCTACTCCTATTCTATGAGAAGTTACCTTAAAGAAATGTAAGGTACAGTGGGCTAGGGTGGTTTTTTCCCATAGAAATCTCTTAAATTTAAATCAGTTTAAATCAATCACAACTACACAGACTATAAACCAAGAACTGAACAAATTTTCAGAGTATGGAAAAATAACAGCAGCCATTTTTGCTTAAAAGGTCTGTAATGTGTAATATCAAAACTCAAAGATGAGTGATGGCGAGGTGCCTGCAAGGCTTGTGGACCCAAAATGCTACCAAGTGCAGCACATAACCTTGACAACCCTTTGAGTGGCATCCACACTGGCGCCATCTCACTGCTTACCAGTGGAACATTAGGGTCGCATACTTAACATAATAACTTACTAAAGGGAGGGTGGGGTAAGGAGCAGAACATTTTACAAGCATCAGCAATGTTTTACAAAAATAATGGCATGACCTTGACAGAGAAGTTTTAAATTCCTAAAGTCCCCTGTGGGGTAATTCAAGAATCAACCTCATACAAAAGGCTCCTGGCCAGCAAGGTGTTGAATTTATTTAATATTTTATGCTTTCTTTCCACCTCAAGTAAAGCTCTAAATTTTAATGTCATTACCATTCTTTAAACCCAAATCATGCTGATTCATGAAGAAAGTTAAGGAAAAAAAGATTTACCTTTTATGGAAGGTTTCAGTTAACTTTGTATATGTTGTGCAGGTTCAATAATTATTATTTTGTCCTTGGTCTGTATTTTATTTTCCATTATTTTGGAGTATGGTGATGTATGATAATGAGTTTCCGACAAAGAAAAATAAAATTTAAACAAAGTATAAAGGTGAGCCATAACCTATAAATGGAATATGTCTTTCCAAAAAATATCCATAACTTCTCCACGGATAATCAGTGGAATTTCCGTGGGGGAGAGGGAGGAGGATTAAAATGCCAAAAATTTTAAAGGGTAGGGGATGGTTTATAAGAAATAATTTTTCCAGAGGGTCAGGCAAGACTTGCAATAATCAAACATGTACAGTGTACTTACGTATAATTATTATGTTGTAATGACAAACAAAAACAACAGTTAACTTACCTTCCCCTTCGTTTTCCATTGCTATTGCCTGAGGATTGGTTTCAGCAAGTTGATCACGTCGCTGTCCAGAAATGACTTCTTCTGGTCCACTCAGAAACTCAGCAGCAGTATGTACTTGAACTTCTTGTTGAGCATTAGCAACATTCTTCAAAGGTGCTTTCCAGCCATCAGCACAATTCTTAATGACATTCAGGAAACGTTTGCTCACATAATTTCTCATGCCAGTTGAATGTTCTTGATTATCAATCACCACTTTGGATGCATATGTTGTTAATTTGGCAGAAACAACAACATCTCCTAACTTGGATTTCTCAGGGTGAAGACCACTACATACACCAACAGATATGACTGCTTTAGGCCTAAGCAGAGTGGCAGCATTCTTAACAGAGACGAGAGAACCACCAGGACAACTACTGTTCTCGTAACATTTAAATAATGCAACTTTAACTTTATCTTGACTTCCATCCACATCAGAAAAGTAAACGTAGCCAAGACCATCAAACCAACATCTATAGGGTTTTTTTAGCTCACTGAAACAAGCTACAAATTCACAATTCTTCACTGTCAGCAACAAAACATCAACAGGAAGATCAGCATGTTTTGAAGGTCTGGTTACTGCCTTAATGTCAGCCAAGGATGGGAGAACTTTGTTGAGCTCTGGAGGGTCCCTAATGGATTCTTTTAGAGTCCTTTCTTTTCTTTCTCTTTTTCTTTTCTTCTTTCTCTTTCTTTTCGATGTAGTTCTTTGGTTCTTTGTGTTGCTTGCAGTATTCTTTGATGAACTAGACAGGAGACCAGCCGTAATCTGGTGAGTGTTGCCATGACTGCCCTCTGAACTGTTAGGTGTATCCTCTGAAGATTTTAAAATTTTGGATTCTGATCAGAGGAGGAAAAAATAATTAAAAATGAGTTAATAATAATATTATAATAACAATGTGTTGTGTGAGTGGTTCAGTTAAAACACGCCCATGTTGAAAGGCAGTTACAAGTAAACCACCCCCCAGTCTTGTATGTATTACCCAAACAAAATTTGCCCCCTCTCCCAGGGTCTTCCAAGTTTTAACACCACCCCCCCTCCATCCTCCACAACCCCAAAAAAGACGGTATGATTTAAGTTGGTCTTCTTTCTCAGCCTTACGTACAGACATCACATTTCCACTCTCAGCTATAAGTGAACTTATTTTCTAACAACAAACATTACCTTCTTCATCTGAGTCTTCAGCCACATCTCTCTTCCTCTTTATTGCTTGCATGACAGCAGGCTGAAATAACTTCACATAAACTGGAAGCAAAGTAATTATGATCAGTAGCACATTTGTCACAACCATAAGAAAAATAGTTAGCCCATGGCTACAAGTCTACTGACTGCGTAATTTGAAGTTGTATATGTTACAGGTCAAAATTCAATTCAGGTTAAAATATAAACAAACACAACTCCTACAATAATCACGGACACAACGACTTGGCCTAAAAAAAGATTTAGACAAGTTCTGTCCTTTAACTCTTTCATTTCAGTCACAGTTTAAGTATAAATGAGATATGCTGTTTGCTGCTCCTAAGATTTGCCCTTACACACAACGAACTTAACATTATCTAATTTTCTTTCTCTTATAGAAACCTTTTTAACGGGTGCCTTGAAAACAAAGACCCCCTAAGACCCCGAAACTTGAAAACAAAGACCCCCCCATTTTTTATACATATATTTTTTTACGGAAGGGGGAGGGGAGGCCATTCTTGTACAATAATCGGAAAAGTTTAAATTAAAACTTAAAGTCTTCTTTTTGTACTCTCTCTTCTTTTGGTCACTTCCCCCCAAATTGTCTTTTTCTGACAGGAAGGGGTGGAGTTTTAATCTCCCCTGGAGAGCACGAGGTTGACAAACTGACCTCTGTACTGTACTCCCCCTCGCCCTAGTACTCTCTCCTTTCCCTTCCTCCCCCCACCCTAAAAAACTTGTTTTTTCGAGAGGGGTGGGGGGGGGGGAGGGAATTTGAAAATAGACTCAAATATTGAGTAAATCATGTCCCTGGAAATCGATGAGCCATGTTCGGATCTTCTTCGGAAAACTCAAGTGGATCCTACGTCCTTTCGTTTTTGTGACTTTCGTGAAATTTCTTTGATACATGACTTTCAAAAGGCACATTAATCTCTTGGCTTGATTTATCAATCAATCAATTTATTAAAGTCAATGCGTGGGATGAGGTTACCCACCATATCCGAGTAAAACACAAGACAATAAACAAAAACAAAGAAAAAGAAAAGATAATGCCTTTGTTTATTTGTTTTGATAGTTAGTGCTGACTAACTGTCATAAATTTTTATGGAAATCAGAAATATATTATCTTTAAATAGTCGTTCGTCTAACATTTTTTTTTAATGTAGTGTCTTTTTTCACTGACAACTTTTTAATCATCATTGGACATGAAAACGGCATCTTTTCATAGGCATACTTGTCAAATGTTAACAAGGAAATAATATAGGAATAATAATAATATACGAGACAACGCCCAACATAACTTTGAAACGCGCGTTCATATTAATCAAAACACAGACACTACTAGCGTGCACAGTAGCCAAGCTCTTCCTTTAGTTAGAATTTTGACATGTGATGTTAGTAGCTTGTCTTTTGTCGAAGGTGGAACTTCAACAAAAAAGGCGTTGATATGGAAATCGTTTTACCACACAGGACTTTCTGATGCAGTAGTATTTTACAGTTGTTGAAGCACTGGGTAACCACTTGGTTTGGTCCTTGGGGTCAGGGTACATCCAGCACTCCTCGTGTGACAATACAATGTCAAATGGTATTATTTTGGTTCTTCTTAATATGAAACCAGTTTTGCATTTCTGACATTCCGTTGCTTTCAGTGCCTCTTCCAGAAAGCACACTATAAATGGCTTATTATCGTGGCGAATAGTTGGATTAAATTCAACAGGAGCCTGTGTAAGTGCGCGTTGATCTAATGGTTTTCCTGAAAGTGCGACATGGAGGGAGAGCAAGGAGAGAGTACTAAGGCGAGGGGGAGTACAGTATAGCTGTCACTTTGTCAACCTCGTGCTCTCCATGGGAGATTAAAACTCCACCCCTTCCTGTCAGAAAAAGACAATTTTGCAGGGAAGTGAACGGAAGAAGACTTTAAGTTTTAATTTAAACTTTTCCGAATGGCCTCCCCTCCCCCTCCCCACCAAAAAAAAAATATATATATATATAAAAAAATGAGGGGTCTTTGTTTTCAAGTTTTGGGGTCTTAGTGGATCTTTGTTTTCAAGACACCCCGTTTTAACTATGAAATCAGAGATAAGGGCACAAATGAGAGGTTTTTGAGCTTGCTCACTTCAGTACATTGTTACAATATCCGATGGAATGACATCTTATACAGCTTGTATATTCAGATTAAGCAGGGACAACTTATTGTTGAGAAAAAAATTAAACTTTTATCTCATAAAGACATTTACAGCATTATCATCATCTTGCAATATCCTCTGCTACTGATATATGAATATAAATTCATCAAACAGAATTCCCACAAGTCCAAAAAAAAAAAAGAATGTGAGATGATCGGAAAGAATGTTCTACCTTGTCTGGGCTGAAGGCTGACATAGTGTAACTCGTGAATGTGTCCCAACACAAGGGGGGTTGGGTCAGCAACTGAGTGTTCTGGAGGGACAACTATTTCACTATTAAGGCTGCTGATAATACGGATGGGAGTTTGAAAGTAGTTTGCTGCAGCAAGCAGAACCATATGGTCACCCCAGGTACCATCCTTCGCCATGCTTTGTAAGTATTCACGCCATGATGGGTATCCAGAGACAAAGTTAAGCAGAGGTGTTCCTTCGTGCTAAAAAACAAAACAATCAAACAAGTGAATTTTAATTTTTTCGGACTAAGCGGGATAAAAGTGGAGTGATTTTAATCTGCTAGAAAGTTTATTTAAAGTTTATTTAAAAGTGAGTGGATGGCTAGGATGGCCTTTAATACCGATCACTTACTGGGGGTACAAGCGTTAGCAGGGAAGCAAATTTTAAATAAAATAAGAATATTGTGAAAAGGCTATTTTAACTGGGGTGCCAAGAGGTGATCTTTTCTGAGGGGAGAGGGTGACGGCACCCACTCAGGCTACCATAAAACCTTGTCACCGACCACTGCATGACATAGAACCTCATGTGAGAGTGAAACATAAACTCATTTGAACATTGTGTCCTTTTGGAAGATTTTCGTAACAAGAAAAATGCAGGAGTACCATTTTTTAAGTCGGGGCTGTATAGTAACTTTTAAATTCTACCATTATCAAATTTTATAAAAATAACCAAGTTAGCCATTCCAAACAGGAAACGATTAGCATAATTTTCATAAACCCCTCCCTCAATCCCTCTGTCCCCCAAAATTATGGCGTGTGACAGTATGACTATTTTGACCTAACCAGAAATTCCAAAAATTATTGTCATTCTACTGTTAACAAACAGTACATTTCTCAATTCTGGTTCTTAAACTAACAAGGCAAATTAAAATCTAAGTTTTGTTTCTGTCTGAAGCCTTTCAAACTGTCATAGTGAACATGTATACCTCGTAGTTCGATCATTTTGTTCAGATATTGCATGACAACAGTGTTAAATGATTATAACTGCCAGTTTTGAGAGAGACATTGGCTGTCACATTTTAAACCATTTAAACTTCAACATGAAGGGAAGAGAAACCTCGAAAGCGACCCATTCTACCATCTTTTGAAGAAGGCACTGAAAACAAAGCGCCAATGATAGCTTGAGAGACGTCTTGATTCAATGGATATACACACACACACAAGCTTAGAACACACACAAATGCAAAGAGCTTTGCAATCACGTTAACATTTTTTTCTGAAACTTCCCTCAAGAAACTTTCCCAGTTAAACGCGCTATGCAACAATGGTGATCGATGAGGAAACCTACATCATGTAAGAAAACATCAGAGTCACACGGCTCCTTCACTTTGCTGATTGGCCAGAAATTTTTTTTCTGGCCAATCAGAAGCAGGCAATTCAAATGCTTCTGGAACTGATTCGGTAAGAGTAGTGCCCAGGGGCTCTTCTCTTGGCATGATACAATATCTCTTGGCATGATACAATTTAAGGAACATTGAAGTAATTAAGAATAAGACAAGCTGGGTGATATAAGAGTTTAAGTGAAAGATAAAGCTGGAGCTGACTCACTAGTTCTTGAATGGATAGCATGATACATTTAGTTCCTTATCATACGGGAGGAATCCACCAAACAGACATGGAAGGCCTGTGCCAATAATATTATTTTTGTCTTAGTTAGGCTAGTCATCAACCTACCAGATTAGGGTTCTCATCGAGGAACTGAACCAAGGTTTGTCTTAGCTCTTCGTGTGAGATTTGAATTCCTTTGACACTTTGTAGTTGTTCTGATAATGCATGGAATAAACAGTTGCCGGATGCTTGGTTTTCAGAAACAAGGAATCCTTTGTTGGCAGCGATCGCTCTCAGATCAGATGGTAGGTTGGTTTTTTTGCCAACCTGCTCTGCATCACATTGTAAATTTTGTAACGATGGAAAAACATTCCAAGCTGAAAAAAAAAACCACATAATTATTATCAAATTTTCCATTGTTTTGTAGGGGTGTAGTGGTCATGGATATTGATAACTTTTGGGATCCTATTGCAGTGATTAATTTAAAATAATCCTCTGAAATTGACATAACTAGTTTTTTATGATAAGAGAATTAGCAAGATATTAATAATATTATTTGCTTAATCCATAGTTCTCAGTTAACTTGTTGCTTCATTTTGCAGAGCGCAGAGCAGTCTGGTTAGTATCTTGTGTTCTGCTTAAGTGACGTTTCACATACAACACAATGGGGAATGGAAGTGAACGTATTGCACCTTGGGCAGTTGTTACTGTCCAAAACATATTTTTGCAACAAACTGTCTCAATAAGACTAAAAACACTTAGCAATACACTTTTGGTAGTTTCAAGGCACGTCAAAAGGGAAAGGCCTCAAGCCAAGTTGAAAGGTGGCACTGATCAAAAAAGTCTTTGCTTGAGCCCCCTAATGGCTTTCCTCTGAAATATTTAAATGAATAAAATCAACAAAGGAATTTCTTGAATTGGCTTTCATTAGTTTTCTGACAATTTTGGCACTTTTCAGGCATAATGAGATCCAATAATTTGTACATGAAAAGTACACAAATGTGCACATGTTCACACATGCCGCATATTCTTTATTCTTTTCTCTCTCTCCCTCCAACCACTATTTTTGAGAGATTTGAGAACTCTAGAAGTTGAAATGTTCTTGAACTTATGGAGAAAAGGCAAAATCCTAAACCAGTTCGCGGCAGACTGAAGCCTACTGTTTTGCCTTAGCAGTATGTATACATGCAAGTGAACCTACAATGAGAGACAATAGTGTTGAGACACTTCTCAAAAATGGCCCTTTTTTGCATAGTGGACATACCTATCCCCTCCCCTGTCTACCCCAACCCCTTCCCTTCAAAATCAATGTTGTATTTTGGACGCTCAAGTCTTTCTTTTACTTCAGACAACATTGATTTTGGGGGGTGAGGGGATTTATGGCATTCAAAAGGAATGAAATTGTTGATAAAAGCACCCATTTTAAACAAGTGTGTCAACTACTTTTGTCCCTGATTGTAGCTATCGTTCATCCGCGCTTGTGTAAGCCATGGACTTAGAAAAAAGAAAAAAAGACAGATTCAAATGATGTTAACAGTTTTAATGATTAAATCTAACACTTTTGATCAGCAATGCCATTCAACAAGCTTATTATTATTAAGTCATCAGGGATACCTTCAGGGTCTACAGTTGTCCCATCTGTTCGTTGAGAAGTTTCTGAAGAGCTCTGGTTGTCTAAAGAATCATCTGTTGATAAAAAAGAGTAGATAACAACAGGCTGTTTTAGTAAATGCAGATGTATGGAATAATCCCATAAGCCAGTGAACTGGCGATAAAGCAATTATTATGATAGATGGTTTGGGTTAATATTACTTTACTTTGTTTGCTTACATGTAACACAAAACTTAGTATTATAAATCGCCTTTCTTCACGATCTCAGCTGGGACAAAAAGGCAGCGGAATATATTACTCAAATTTGTTTTTGTTTGTTTATTTTCAATTCATATTAGAGCCAACGTTCTACCATTCCTTTTGCAATCTGTTAAGAATATTTTTTTTTCATAAAAAGAAAATTGGCATTCATACTGTACACCCAACTGATCATCGTGTCAATGAGATCTTTTATCTGTTTGGCCCAGTTGTATTTGATGCTATAGGATTCACGCAAGGTTTCTGCTTGCTCAAGCCGACGAGTCGAGGACAGAAAACAAAAGATTCACCCATAACTGATTTCTCGATAATTTTACAAAGACATACAGCTGTAACACAACACAGCATGGTTATATTTGCACAGGCGACTGTATGCTCGAAACAAGACCAATTTACACTGAAATGAACCAACCCACACTTATAACACTAGGTGTCAATCATCTTTTATAAATCCAAGCTTTAAGGGTAACATCTACGCGAACAGTTTCTTCCCGAAAACCATAAAAGATTGGAAGCCTCTAGCATTAAATATTAGGAAGATAGAGACATTTTTAAATGCACTGTTTGGGAACAGATTTTATTTTCTAATTACATAATTCTATTTATTTGATTACCTGATTAATTAATTAATTTTATTTATTTGTTTTTTATTTCTTTTTATTTATTTATTTCTTTTTTTATTATTTACCTTGGCGCGATGGGCAACCTTTGCCAAGTATAGGTATAGGAATAGGTATAGAAATAGAAATTCAAGTTATATAATTATATGAAGGGAATGTTTCTTCAAGGACATCTGTATCAAGCTTCATTTCCTCAAGTAAAGTTTCAAATGCCTGCTCCAAATGCAAACAAACAGCTAATGTACTCGTAAACAATCAAAAGCATGTTATTTTGTAACGCCAAATGATTTTGGGCTTATCTGGCCTGGCTTGATAAAGATCAGCTGTAACATACACGTCCGTAAAATGACTAATCTTTTGCTTTGAAATTGCATTCAAGATCCTTGAAAACTTCAGAGAAACAAAGTTTTTTTTCTAGTATGAAATTTAGCATGTTCTCTAAAGTTTGAGGTAATCTTTTGTAAAATTCGGCTGCTTTTTTCTGCGACAGAACATGATACACATGAACTTTTTCATTGCCTAGCACATGACTAAGTACGTCCACGGTGAGATAAAAAAAGATTTTAAATTTTACCTGCCTTTTAAACATGGCATGTTGTTTGGATAAATCACTTTAAGGCTAGAATAGACATTTTGGCAACATTTCTCAATTTAAAACTTATAGGCGGTGGAGCAGGTGGGACTTACATCTTGCTGCCAAAAAACACTATTAGGGATGTATTTGACATTTCCTGTGACATTGGTGACTTCAGAGCACACATTTTCTGCCCTCAGATGACTCAAGAACTACCTGACAACAACTACTGTACATGACGGAGGGTTGAACAACTGCCTACAGATGCATTGTCACAAATAGATTATGGACACACTAGACACTGTGAAAGGTTTACACTAGACATTGAAGACTGGATAGAAGTTTGCTTGTGCCAACTAAAATCGTCAAGGGTATTTTGGAAAATTTGAGTAGGGGTATACACATGGCCGAGTGAAAATCTTCAAATTGATAGCTCGTTCTTTGCATCCTACAGGACGCATACCATGAATGATTTTGCGTCTTTGAGGATTTTTATGATTCAGGGACGCAGGACGCAGAGGAAACAAAATCACTGGTTACTAATTATTGAATTTCTTCTTTTGCTGTGTCCATGGATATACTTACTGACTGATAAATATATTTCAAAAACTTGTTAATAATTCATAAAAAAAAACAAAAGAAATTAATGTTTAATGCGTGTCTTTATAGCTGATAAAGACACGGCTTAACTTTACGTCCAATTTCTTTAGACCAAAATAACCCCAAACCTAGATATTAGTGCAAGAATGAGTTTATGTCAGAGATTTTGAAGCTGTTCAAAAAACATGCAGTCATGTATTATCAGGTTTAAAAACTATTGGCTTCGCCTCGAGTTTATAAACCTGATAATACACTCCTACTCGTTTTTTAAACAGTACATAAAATTTAAATGTTAAAATCCTAAAGTTTCAGCTAAAACTTGGCCTTCTTTTTGCCTCGATCCATGTAAATAGCCCCTAACAAAAGGTTCTCTTAAGGCTGGTCCACATGCAAAAGTTTTTTTTTAAAGAACAAATCACTCACTTGCTTAAAAATGAGTGGGTTCTTCCAACATCCCAGCAATTATGACCAAGGTTGCAATAGCCTTACATTGTACAGTGAGTGATCATATTTTCACTTTTAGCTTTAGGTATAGGAGGGGTGACCCGAAAACACTGACCCCGGGTCCATGGACCCCCCTACGGACCGGGTCCATGGACTACCTTGCGGACCGGTCAGCGGACCCCCTCTACGGACCCCCTTTAAAACGCATTAAAAAATAAAAATAAACATTTGACTTTTAAACATATTAAACTGACCGTGTGCATGTCGTGTCGGCGAAAATTCGAACGCTGACTTAGACTTCCGCAGAATTAATACAGATCTGTAATATTTTGTAAATATTGCGAGGATCGGTCGAACTTCGTTCGTGTTGTTTGTGTCATTTGTGCCTCCGCCATTTTGCTCGGCCTAGTCTCCCACGTTCGCAATCACGAACTCGACCCAGGCTTCACGAAAAACCACGCGACTTCTCTCCTGCGCCATGGCTGCACGGTAAGATTCTTGAATATTAATCACCTTTATCCTTTTGTTTTTTGGGGCCATCTGCATTTATTTACACCTAGAACCGATTGCAAACATATATTTATTCCTTTTAGGAGAAAGGCGGATGTTTTTGAAATATCAAGTGATGGGGTGAGTTGATTTTAAACGATGCACTGGTTAGCCACAAATATCCGATTTTAAAATCAGTAAATAATACTTTTCGAATACTCCCCCCCCCCGGGTCCTGACCCTTCATAAAATACCTCCCTAATGCAGGACAAGCCCTGCCTCAAAGGCTAATATCTAGCACTGCACTGAATGTTAGTACAAGGCAGTTCCTCTTATATGCCACTCATGGAGGTGTGCCCCTGGTTTTTTCTCGCATGGTTTCTTGTTCATAATGTAATGTTGTTCAAAGTAATCGAATAGCTTAAACAAATTTGCTCATAACAAAACAGACCATAATCTTTATAATCCATAATCCAGTTCAAGGGTTTTCATTTAGCATAATGATAGAAAGGCTATGGCACATAATTAATCAATTAATCAATGAAATCAGCATCTTGTTATATAACAGTAACAAATACTTTCTGGGATACAAAAATTTAACTGTGTCCTATGCAATCAGTACCTTTGAAAATCTTAAGATGGCTCTCTCTGGTCAAAAAGTATAGTGGGTTGAGCTGGAGGAAAATGGGGTGGGTCATAAAATTAAGCGACACTTCATTAGGCCGCATTTTAAGCGATTTGAAACTAATATACAAGGAAATCGACTAAAATTTCATGTTATAAGGTACAACTACATTGACTTAGAGTTTTTTTTTTTTTTTTGGGGTGGTCATGTACATTTCAGCCAGCCTTGGGGTGGGTCAGGTCTCTTTGGCAAGCCCCTTTTCAAAATCCTCCAGCCCACCTGACCTATACTTTTGACCAGTCCCTTAACATGCCTAAGCTCTTTCTTGCTCTTAAATATAATTAATCAATTACTAAAAGAAAATTCTCAATGTTTGGTTATCCTCACCCTCGTTACAGGGAAACAAAGGGCAGTTATAAAGTTAATCTAAATTAACTCTGAATCTATCAAGAACCAGTTGACGCGGGCTACCAGTTTCAATGAGACTACTATCTGGCGTAATTGTTGATGATGTCTTCGTACAGACAGGGTTGAGGTGGTAGTGCCTCGTTGATGTTGTTAACTGCCAAGCACTGGTTGTCTTGTTAAAGAAGTGATAGCGTTCAAATCGGGCAAAACAGTACAGCTGATCATCTTCACTCTGGTACCCCACAACATGGGATTTTATAGCCTTGGAGCATCCAGCACACTTTCTGATGTTACCTGCAATCTTTTTCAGAACTAATGGCCCTGAAGGTGGAGGATCTACTGGTCTTTGAGCTCTCCTAAGAACAAGAGTTGTGGGATTGACAACTTCAGATTGAAAATTTGTACCAGTGTCCTGCACATCTGCATCTGCATCTGTGGAATGGTGCACTTCTACCTCGGTTGCAGAAAGAGGCCGTTTTCTGGATGGAGCCTTCCCTCCAACATTTTTTGGGGCGGACGCTGCTGAGATTTTGTGGAGACTTCGGCCTTGGTAGGCCCCCACAATGTTCGCCACACAATTTAAATGGATGGCAATAGCCACGCAATGGTGACAAAGGTTGTTACGCCCAAAGAAACTGCAATCACATGTACATTTGCCACTCTTA
Source organism: Porites lobata (assembly GCA_942486035.1). Taxonomy (NCBI): domain Eukaryota; kingdom Metazoa; phylum Cnidaria; class Anthozoa; order Scleractinia; family Poritidae; genus Porites; species Porites lobata. The sequence continues at coordinate 3,822,351 of CALNXK010000033.1, forward strand.
AAGCACTGGACCCGGTGAGGAAGTTGTCCACCACTGTCCACAAAGTAGACACTGTCCTTAAAGCCCTGGCGAAACTGGTCATTGTTCAGAACCGTCTTGGCTTTCTCTAGGAGGCTGGATTGTTCCTCTCTGGAAAAGTGGCCACTAAGAGCAGAAAGATCGCTGAGATCACTAGCAGACTTTCTTGAAGATGGACGGGCGTGGAACTGCACAAGGGTTGGACCTTAAAATTGCAGCACTTCTTGTAAGCTTCTGGGTCTGGGCAAAGTTTCCTGACCTTTTTAATATATGCCTTTCTCTCTTCTAGGCTCATGTCTGCATGACCCTTGCTTGGCAAGTGACACTTGAACTGTTGGCTGACTTCCCATTTGTCTGATAACTGGAACCACGCCATTTCCTCTTCCTGATCGAATGATTGTACAAAGTCATAGAGGTTGACAATGAGTCTGTCCATTTCCTGGGGAATGTACTTCATCCAATCTTTCAACATGTCGTTAACTGATTCCGAATGTTCTGTTCGTATGGTTTGTCTCCCAAGCCAAGATCTTTCACAACAAATGCGGCCATCTTTGAACGCATGTCATCAAGCTTGTGGTCACGGAAATACTGGGTAAAGGCTGATGGACCCGATTTCTCGGACCGTTCCAGGGTGTCCCAATCAGACATGAGTAGTGTAGATTTTCTGTCAAACTCTTCTAGTGAACTGGACCAAATTAAGCCACGTCTTGGTTGGAAGAGATCTTGACAAATGCGGGACACTAATGACGAGGAGAGACCAAGCTTTCGACATTTCTCCTTAATATTTCTTTGGCTGTGAATGTAACACAGCAAAGGTGCCGCATTTCTGAAACCGGCAGCAAGAGCATTTGTTAAAGCGCGTTATTCATCTGTGCCAGTGGCATGAAGAAATTCACTGAGACCAGGCTTTTTCGCGTATAAGGCAATGAATAAATGACAGGTATGTGGACTCATCTCTGGTCATGCAGATCATTACTGGGCCTAAAAAGGAGGGGTGGTTGTTGGCTCCCTTCACTCGAAGAACTGTGTTCTTAAAACTTGTTACAAGCACATAGAAAGGACCGAGTTGAAATGTCACGTCCACTCCGAGCTCAGAGACTTGATTTACCCTTTCATGACAGCAAAATTTCACGATATTGTCCAACTGTTGGTCAGTGAATAGCATGACTGTAGGGAGATCGTTGCATACTACTTCACGGATGAAACCAGGAAAAGTTGTCTTCTGCAGTTCTAGAACAGATGCCAGTGGGTCTTTTTTAACTGATGGTTTACGAGTTAGGTATTCTACCTGCTTCAAGTTGCGTGGGATAGAACTGATACTGTCTACTTCACAGATACCACCGGCTTCCTTTCTTGCGGTACAGTGCCCTCTTAGGACCAAATTCCCTGGCTTTTTTCGCAACTTTTAAGCTTGGTGCTCTCTTTCGATCGAATATGTGGCATATTCGAGGAGGTGCGATACCATGCTTTTGTACTGTAAATTTTGATGGCTTTCCATCAAAATTGTAATTAAGAAGCACAAGTGGAAACCATTTTTCAATGTCCTTGCCAAATTCGATTGACACTATGGTCTTGTGATAGGATGTGTAGGAGGAACATGTGTATGTTCTTCTCTTCACCACAACATCTGAACTTGTCTGAGTGTTGACCTTTTCGAGTTCAGTCACTTTCCCCTCCTCATCTCTTATGATGGTATAAAACTTGGCCTTACAGCCTGTCATTGCCCATGAACCATTCTCATCTGAGTACAAATCTTTCCTGTGTTGCAGTGCATCAATGTCCAAGACAAATGTTCCATTGTCCTGATATCCAATGGGAACAGCTTTGCTTATCATGGCGGGATTATCTTCTTGGCAATTCATAATAAGTGGGACGACATAGGGATTATCGAGGCTCTCAATAGTTACCACCTTGCACTCAGAATTACCATTGTAAAGTTTGTAGTTCCTTCCGTTCAGTTTCTGGGGTGATTTAGACACATCAAAACGCTCTTCCTCACCATCAGATTCAAGGTTCTATAAACAAAAATCGTGTAAACATTAGATAAAAATTACATCTGCTATTTTTAATTGTGACATAAGCAATCATGTCAGAAGGTGATGATGTCATAGACTCCACCAACTTTTATAATCAGATATAAAAACAAAAGGGTATCCCAGCTGATTTGTTTAGACAGATTTGATTTTTTTTTCAGCAAGACCCCAGGGGGGGAGGAGCGATACTACTTAATATACATGATTAAGAGGTCCAACATATTTTTGGCAGGTATTTTGTTGGGTGCAAAATTTCCTCCCATCAAGTATACTGCAAGTACCTCCCCACAAAAGTTGCAAATGTGTTAATAGTAACTTTTCCATTAAATATCCACCTTCCCCACAGAAGGGATTCTTTATAAGAATTCCCCAACCCCTCACCCTGGAATTTCCAGTTCAACCCATACATTCAGACCCCCAAGAATTTACAATCCCTTTTGTGTGGGGATATCGCTGGAAATACACATTTAAAGTTTCACCAAGGGTAAAGCAGATGATTGGTCTGTCAGCATTTATTATTATATCCTCACTGAGTTCAGACAGATCAAGTACCTCTTGAAGACTCCACCATGCTTTGTAAACAAACAAAAGGAACAGGGGGAGTGGGGATTCTGTGAGATATTATATATACTCTGACTAATTACCTCCGTCTCACTCGCATTGCTGCCTATATATATGGAATGTTCATCACTGCTGCCAGAATCATCACAATCTTTGCTTGTAATAGTCAACTCCTGATGTTCCTTTAAGTCACAAATCATTTTATAAGTCAATCAATCAAGCACATTTACACCCAGCCTAATGTCCTGATACATGATTTATTACAGTCTTTCATTTCTTTAAATTTCATAAAGATAATTAATCATTTCAGTAAACTAAATGAAGGAAAATACAACAAGAACTGAAAGCTAGAAATATATATAATACAATATAAGCTTATTCAGCTGACTACCTTTGTATTTTAATTTGTTAAAAAAATGCTATGTACAATGAATAATTCTCCCGCGTTCCAACAAACAATTGTCATGTAATCACAATTAAAATCAAACATTAAAAAATCCGAAAGTAGGTAATTCGCTGCTCTATTTTACTGATTTTAAAATCGGATATTTGTGGCTAACCAGTGCATCGTTTAAAATCAACTCACCTCATCACTTGATATTTCAAAAACATCCGCCTTTCTCCTAAAAGGAATAAATATATGTTTGCAATCGGTTCTAGGTGTAAATAAATGCAGATGGCCCCAAAAAACAAAAGGATAAAGGTGATTAATATTCAAGAATCTTACCGTGCAGCCATGGCGCAGGAGAGAAGTCGCGTGGTTTTTCGTGAAGCCTGGGTCGAGTTCGTGATTGCGAACGTGGGAGACTAGGCCGAGCAAAATGGCGGAGGCACAAATGACACAAACAACACGAACGAAGTTCGACCGATCCTCGCAATATTTACAAAATATTACAGATCTGTATTAATTCTGCGGAAGTCTAAGTCAGCGTTCGAATTTTCGCCGACACGACATGCACACGGTCAGTTTAATATGTTTAAAAGTCAAATGTTTATTTTTATTTTTTAATGCGTTTTAAAGGGGGTCCGTAGAGGGGGTCCGCTGACCGGTCCGCAAGGTAGTCCATGGACCCGGTCCGTAGGGGGGTCCATGGACCCGGGGTCAGTGTTTTCGGGTCACCCGTATAGGAGGGCTCTTTTTCTAACCACAGAAATTACCTTCTTTATCTGAGTCTTCAGTCACATCGTCCCGTCTCTTTGCTGCTTGCATGACAGTAAGTTGAAAGGGCTTCACACAAACTGGAGAATTAAATTAAAGTTTAAATATTTATAAGTAAAAGAAAATTCCAAAACAACTATGATAAGTAACAAAGTTGTCACGACCACAAGAAAAATAGTTAGTCAATGGCTACAAGTGTAAAATCTGGCTTCAGTAGGAGCATTAACCATCCACAAATATGCTTGTGAATTTAATTTTTAAGGAAGTTTTTGTTCGCAGATCAGGAGTCAGACTGAATTTTACAGCAAGTACCACAGGTAACACCCTGACAGGTTTTTGTGCTTTAGCACATGTGGAATTTTACCTTTTATTTGTTAGGTCAAAATAATCCAAACATAAGAATTAAGTTGGAAAACTTATGTTTCATCACGACTAAGCCAGTGATGAGGCATACATTAAATTATGTGTGAGTTTTCCCCTAAAGAAACTTAAAATTTTGATTAGATGTTATGTGACAGATTTGGTCTCAGATTTGCGAATAGCCCACATTCGATACATATGTATGTTAAAATTCTAACAAGACTTCTAGCAGCCTGAGTCGCAGTCTCTGGGAAGCAGCGCCAATATCCTTGTTCTGGCCCCCAACATACTCAACAAATTACTGGAAGAGCATTTTGAATTTCCTTTCATCTTGATTGGCAAATCGACAACGGCATTTTTAACAGGCCAACCATAGCTCGTACTTGAATCCCGGTAAGGATTTAGGGTCAAAACTGCGAATTTCTAACCACTCAATTGTATTGCAATTCCCAGAAGAGACTTGAGCACAAAGGAGACCAAACCAAATAATCATAGAAAACAGACCAGAAAGCTTGAAGTCATGTTAGAATAGGCTGATTTAGCAACAGAACGGGAGCATCAGTTGAGGACGGGAAAGCGTGCCGAAAGGACTAAACGTGACTTCCAGTGCCCAGTTTGTCACTCTGCCATTGGTCAAGCCAGTTGTTTGATTATGTTCTGTTGCTAAATCAGCCTAATATATCGAACGTGGGTGGGCTATTCTTTCCTCCCACGCACGTCCTTCGTATACTCGCGCGACTTCGATCATTCCCTCACGCCATCTCTCACTACCAACGTTTGTCAACTTTTGCACGAGTAACCAAAACCATGTAATTGATTATCGAATCAAGGAGTCACTAAATTTCCCTTCTTTGACCACTAGATCGTTGTTTCCTGCCCCAATACTTTTTAGAGCGCTTTAAAGAAAGATGCACAACACAACAGGCACTTTTAAGCTAATGTTATTCAAGTATGCGATGCAAGTGAGCTTACATGTGAAAAAGTGGCGAAGTATTTTAAAGTTTAACCTCAGGGGACCTGATATGATACTTGCACACAATAAGAAGACATAGTATGCTTAGATTTCACATGAAAAAGAAATGAATTAACTTCGATTCTTACCTTGACAAGCAACGCATGCATTGCAATGCAATGCGGAAAATCTACTTTACAAAGAACACCAGCAAGAAGCCAAGCGATGTAGCTTGATAAAGTTGTATGATGGGATGCTTGCTGAGAAAATCAACTCGGCTGATGTTTTCAGGTTTGCCCCAAGCAACAAAAAGTCGAAAATTTACCGTTGAAAGGGATAAAGACAGCGACACACTTTAATACTTAAACACCAACGTCGAAGTAACCTAACTTATCTGGGAGTGCCTCGACTGTCGATGTCTCTAACAATTGTCTTCGCATTCATTGGCTCAAAACTGTCCCATGACGTAGCAAGACGAAAAACTGGAATTCTAGGTTAGTTGAATGGACTTACATTGTAAGTTTTCGTCATATGTAATCTCTATACTAGCGTCACAAATAAAAGACAAAAAAATTAACTTAAGCTTAAAACTAAAAAAAAAAATTGTATCCATTTGTGTATTCCGAAAATCGCGTGTTAATTTTATTTGACATACTGTATTTTATAGTTTTGTTCAGAAGAAAACTGGGGGCAAGGTAGGGGGTATAAACATGTAAGCGAGGAGACGGGAGTTTAATTCATAAAAAGTGACTAATTCGTTTACCCTGAAAGGAGTAGTTGTTGTGCGGTTTAATATCATGCCACTTTTCACAGGCTCACTGAGTCAGCGTGACAGATTCTGACACAGCGATGGTTCCAAGAATAAGCCGTGAATTGCAAACAACAAGATGCTTTTGTAAAAAATTTAACATTGCATTGAAAGAATAAAACAGAATAAGATAGATGATATAATAGTCTTGAAAGTACTTGCCTGTGTTTGCCTTTTTTTTTCCACAAACGGGTTTGCTGTCGCAATGCTATAGACATCAGGGCGAGCGACGAGAAGAGGGCTTTCCGGACAAAGTTTTTGCAGAACTCTTAAGCCTAAAGGACCCAGCCCTTTACACGCTTTTGATATCTATACCAGTTCTGACCAAACAGATAACCGGTCATATGGATGGCATAGAATTTACTGAAAACAATGCATACGATGCAAATAGACTATAAAATTAAGGAACGTTATCCTAAGACGTGAACTGATGACAGTAATGTGATTTTCATACTTTCTCCAATGATGAATAACGATTAGCAAAATATCATTTGTGGCTTCCAAGTTTAATTAACGTATACGGCTCCTAGTATCTGTTCTTGTAACAAAGGAAAAACAGTCTTCCTCGCCCATACCCCCTGTTTTACGGACTGTCAGTTGCTGTTAAAATTAAAAGGAAACAACTGTTTTTAAGGTAGAATTCCAGAGTAAATTTTAAAAAACAAACAGTTTAGATTATTTTTTTAGACTGTTTCATGGCGTATGCGCTCAATTCAGAAAAATGATACGGATCTGAATCCCCGACGACGTTTTCCGGTGCTGAATCCAGTCCGGAGTCAAATTTTACTTTTGCACCAAATCATTCCTCTCAATACAAAGAGTCTTTGAATTCAAGGTCAAACAACTTCCCGTATCAAAGGCCACTATTTCACACCTTGTAAGCACGCTGGTATGTTCATTTATACTACACATGTTGAAAACCGATAGCTATTGTAGTTTCCAACAAAATTGTTACGGGCGAGCAAAAGCAAGCTTGGTTATCGGCGGCACATGTTCTGTTTAATAACGGAAAAGCTGGAAGCTATTCCAAATGGTCAACCACTACCTGCACAGCGGGCGTCTGATGACGTTAAACTTTGTACCTGCCAGATACGCACGAGTGCAGGCGAAGGGGAGCATGTGTTCGCCTCGGGGAGATTGCTTGTGTGGAGGAACAAGGAATCAGCATTGGCCAACGTCAAAGAGTCGAGAGTGTGCCGATTTTAAGAAAATCTTTACATCACGAGTGATTCAGTTGTGAGAATCCGAATTGTAACAAAGTCAAGGCACGCCTTGATAGTGATGAAAATAGAAATGTTTTATTCCGGAGTACACTTAGCCTGATAACGTTGACGATAGCTGTTCAGAATTGCATAAGCGTGGGCGATCACATGATAAGATCGGGTTTCAACAAGTCTATTCTTACATCCTTTCTCTTTTGTCAAAAAATGTATATATATATAATATATAGATGAATTAATAATCACAGGAGTTCAGGCCTCAGCAGTAACCATTGATCGTTTATTGCGACAGTGGTGTCGCAAGTTGCCTGATGAGTGTGGTCCTACAATTTTCGGGCCATAGGAAACAGCACTGTCGCAATAAACGATCAATGATTACTCCTGAAGCCTGAACTCCTGTGATTATTAATAGTCAATGCTCTTCAATTAAATGAATTGAGCGCTCTACGAAATACCTTCCACTCAGAATACAAGTAATATATAGATGTATGTATACATACTTATACTAGACTGTTCCGGTCGATGAAGCTATATTCTTTACTGAATTGTTCTTGTTAAAAAAAAAAAATCAAATGTCTCTTGTTACCTAGCCAAAATACTAATTCAGTTTAGTATAATTACATTGATGATTATCGAAAACAGAGCGCTATGATTGGCTAGGAGCTTCGCTTCATCCCGCTACAATCACCGCGCGGTGATTATAACATTGAAGGCTAGCAGTTTTCCAAAACGGCAGCCAGATTTGTTGATGTTTCGGACTCGGAAATTGATCAGTAATTTTATTTTCTCGAATAATCATAAGTGTAATTATACTAAAACAATTAGTCGCCTCAGGCGACTAATTGTTAAATAGAATATAGCTTGAATAAGTGTAGGAGATCACATGATAAGATCGGGTTTCAAAAAGTCTATTGTTACACGAATCAGTGAAGGATGTACTTTAATTGCCAATCCTGTAATATTTTTCCTCTGTTGCATAACTGTTCAACACGCGGAAACGCTAACATTTGGTATTTATTTTGAATCTAGACTTTCAAAAAAGTCCTTCGTCGGATTTCATACGGCGCGGGACTTCGTCGCTCGCGGTCGGCCGCTTTGCGGCCAAAAAAGGCTCGCTCCGCTCGCCAAGAGATCGACTTGTAGCAAGTCTATTTTGAATCTTGTCCTGTTTTCTTTGATTAAAAAATGGCGTGTTTTTGCCGGGTTTCATTTTTGACTTCCCAGTTAATGTTTGATTTCAGAAATTCGTCCCTTCTCTAAAATGGCACTTTTGATTTCAAATGCTCACTGAATACAGGGCTAATGGGACTGAGGAAGCCAAGAAAACGAGGTGGAAGCCGGGAATGCAAAGTACAGGATCTTTGGACATCCCTGCCCCCCCTCCCCTCCCCCGCCAGGTACTGTATGTGAAATCGCTCTTTGTTATCTTGCTCAGTAATCTAAATGGGTGATTCTCAACTAAATGCCACTTGTTCGTTAGAATCTTTTAAAGACTAGGCACTGGTGGGTTGCACTGTTTAACACACAAAATTCGTGAATCTGATTTCTTTTTTTTTTGGAGGACTTCTGTGGTTAGGGTTTAGGAAATTTTCTCTAAAAATAGTGATAAAAATAAAAACTGAAAGAGAGTATGTTTCAAAACTTGAATTCCAAAAATCCAACCATTGTCACAACTTCATGTGACCCAGAGCAGAAACGACGGGGACTGGGGACATGAATGGGAGCTGCACCTGGTTTTCAGTTCTGAAGCCCAAATCAATGAGAATGTGTAAGTGATTCGTGTCATCTCCGCTACACATATGAAAAACATACGTACCTAGATAGTCCGCCTGAGCCTGAATTACATATTAGTGAGTTTCCAAGATTTCTTTTGGGGGAAAGCTAAGCCAATATATATACAATATGTACATGACGGTTCGAAATCATCAAATCCACCCAAAAATTCATCTGCACACTAAGGGGTAACGAAGTCATAAAAAAGCTATTATACTGACATCAAAAAGCAAATAAGAATGCTAAGCTTAATTAATTTTTGGTCTTTTAGCTACCTTGGTGTATAATACATTAAGTACAATTGTGTAACCCCGAGAAAAAAGCTAAGAAAGTAAGATAGCAGGCGATCCGAATCAGCTTTTACAACTCAAGGCAAAAATTCGTCAATACGATGGCCAATTTTGTTGTTACGATTTGCTTGCTTAATGGTCTGCTTATGCTCTTAACAATCATGGGCAACGTTCTCGTGTTGACCGCAATGTTAACAACTCCTTCTCTTCGTTCACCGTCCACAATTTTCTTATGTAGTCTTGCTGTCTCAGATCTTCTTGTCGGGTTCGTTGTGAAACCGATCTACATTGGATTCAGACTTAACCCAGGACCGGAATTAGAACACTTAGCCTACATCCTCGTCTCTTTAGCCTGTAGTGTTTCTCTTTGTACGATGACGGCCATCAGCGTGGATCGGTTTATGGCTCTTCATTTTCACTTACGATACCCGGATATGATGACCAATAAACGCGCTGTAAACATATCACTAAGTATTTGGTTCTTGGTGTGCACAACATCATGTATTAGATTATAGAACGTAACTTACGCGAAATTAGTTATGGCCCTCGGGATTGCAATTTGCCTTATGATTTCTACTCTTTTGTACATCAAAATTTATCAAATTGCTCGTAAACATCAGCTTCAGATTCAAATTCAACAGCAGCCCGCCATGCAAACTGTGATTGTTGATCATAAACAGAACCTGGCGCGATGGAAAAGAAGTACTTTCAACACTTCTATGTATTACATCTGTATGATTCTGTGTTATTTTCCGATGTTTACATCACTGTTACTTTTGGGCATTAACCCAAAGCTGGAGAGACAGGAGTGGGATTTGACAATGAATATGGTTTTTATGAACTCGTCTATTAATCCAATGTTGTATTGTTGGCGTTTACGCGAACTTCGACATGCAGTTTTAAAGATAATCAAACAGCTACTATGTAAACAAACGCAAGAAAACTAATTCTCCGAGAAGAAAACCGTATTAATCAGTTTAGTTAGTTTTTCTGCTTTACTATTGTAACACGAACGATGCTTTGGCTTGAATATCGCGTGAAAAAATCGACGTTACTTCCAACGACGAAATTATTACAAAAATATGAATATAGTTCACATGACGTCACATCCGCCATGGTTGTGTCCCAAACCAGTCTTGTGGGAACTCTTTTCTAATGTAAACACTTTTAAGTGCTAGCCACGAGAGTGAAAACGCTCTATGGAATTTTCTGCACTGTCGTTATGATAGATGCTCTACCAATGTCGGCACATGCTCCATCCCCTAACACAGGAGACGCTCCTGCCCAACAACAACAACAACAACAACAACCATACATTGAATGATAATTATTTCTTGTCATTGTAAGAATATTTTACATCTACACATCTACACCATAACTTACTTTTCTAAACATACTTCATTTTATTCTCTTTTAAGGGTTTCACGCTGGAAAACTTCTTCCACTGTTAACAGATACTGCTGCCTCATTCCGAGGCTCTGTTACACAGTACATCCTTCCCATTACACCAAGCGCTCCAAGCAAGGGCATGGAGGGACGCGGGAGACTGGGGACATGGCAGGTAAAAAACCGTGTACATTGCTATTAAAGCTTGCCGCCGCCTTAAGTGGAAGACGCTAAACAGGAGAGAGTACGAAACACAAGAGATGCAAAAGAGCGCTGGATAGAGAAGGCATGGGGAAGAAAAGAGGGCTTTCTTATTTTTTCGTTACGCGTTCTTTTGTGTTTACACGTGCATAATTCATTTTTTCTCTCTTTCCGTTTTAAGATTCGTGCATTTCTAGCTAAAGAAAATTCAAGGACCTCTTCAGGAGTACAGCCAATATTTGGACTGAACTATAGGCTTTGTAGTTTTGTCCACATCATTTTACAGCAATTTTGCCTCTTTGTACGGTTTAAAGTTGAGTTTTCTTTCTTCAAGGAGTGGCTTTTCTTTTGGAAGACTTCTGGTAATGAAATAAAGATGTCGCTTCTATTTTGCCAGCACCAGAGAGAGATTCAGCAAACATCTTTACAACCTAAACAGACAAGTGACAGGAAATGAAGATTAAACGCGACAAAAGAAACCAAATATTAAACGTGGAAGGAAAAGTTGCGGACGCTCGAGAGCAGTTAGCTCGTTGCTTTCCTGTGGTGCTGTTTATTATGCTGTACAAGGTGGTTCTAACTTTTAAGTCTGTGGATGAAATCCTATGGTTTGACCATTCAAATGAAAGCTATTAAGCAGTACTCTCCAGTGGTGCTGTTTATTATTCTGAATAAGGTGATTCTTTGATGTCCAGATCTGGCCATTGGACAGTTGCTACCTGAAAAGAAGAATGACGTCATACCTCTAAGTTTGTGATGAGCGGGACACCGGTGTCGATAGACGCTCTCCTTATAAGGTAATTGTCCTTGATGTACTTTGTGTTCTGATTGGGCAGGTTGATGACGAGGTCCACGACTTTGTCCTGGATCAATCTACAACATAACAACATCGCATGATGAAGACCAGCTGTGAGAATAATAAATGAATAGCGGAGTTTCTCTCGAGAGACACAAGATAACCGAACTTATGCATAATGACCCGCCGACAACTGCAATAACAGGGAGTTTAGGGACGGACCATTAGAAAGCTTATGGGGGGGGGGGGCGAAGTACAAAAAAAATATTCGCGTAAAGGAAAATTAAATGAAAAAAATTCGTGCACGCCAATTAACCCTAAAAAATATTCATGCTATGGCCTAAAAAAAATCATACATGGAATTTGATAACGAAAAAAAATTCCTGCGGCTCGAAAATAACCCACCCCCCCCCCATAACTTTTCTAATGGTCCGTCGCTTAAGATACCATGGCGACGGCGGCAGAAAACGCCACTTAAAAAGTGACTTCACGTTCTTTAAACTGCAGCGCGATTATCACAACTCGCTCACTTTGTCCAATGTAGGAAAACTTTCCTGGATATGAATTCTTAAAAAAAGATATTCAAGTTTAAAGAGAGAAAGAGAAATTCGTCGTCGTATGTTCACGTTGTCGATAAAACGTGAAATTAGGCGATTCACGTCGTAGTCGTGCAGTGACGGCAAAGAAATGTACAAAAAAGCGTGATGCACGTGCGAAGTTGTTGTTTTGCTAACCTAAACCTATTGCTTTTTTGACGTTCTCGTTGCCGTAGTGACATCTTAAACTCCCCAACAACTATTGCTATACGGCTGCGCAGCAAGGATGAAATGAATGGTGTGTTATGATTCGTCTGTTTTAGAGGGCAAGATGGCTAAGGGACTGCGAATGGCTATAAGCAAGGGTTCTTTATATTAAGGCTTTTTCCACATATTTTGTTAGAAAGAAGTTCCAATGTATCTTGCCCACTCGGGTTTAACCGCTTTTTACCGCAAGAGCATATTTGGAGGTTCTTTTAATGACCATGCTTTTTTGATCAAGATAGCTAAAAATTGACTTTGTCTCTGTCCACAAAATAAATCAATTAAATAATAAAATATAACAAATAAACGGAAAAAATAATAGATTGACGGAACAAGCCTGGTTAATGAAGCATATTTAAATTTCTGTCCTAGCAGATGTTCATTTTTAAAAGGCAAATTAATATTGTTTCTGTACAATGTCCCTTTGTATTATATTGCCCGGGTATAGAAAAGCGGTTATTAAAAAAACACGACCTCTCGTTCCCTTTAGTGGCCACAGCAATAATTGTCAACACTGTTTAGATAAGATTTCTAAGCAATTTCTCATTATATTTCTTTTTATTGCAAAGGGACAAAACAAAGCCAGTTATATTGCTATCAACCAGTGTAATCACGTTGGGTGGAAATAATTTAAAAGGTATTGTCCCAGTGCGTTTTTCTCAATTCAACTTTCCAGGGAGTTTGATTACACTTGCCATGAAGGAGTGAATCAAAAAGGGAGAAATGCTTTTCGAATGATAAAGAGCACCACAAGTTATTGATATTTGTCTTTCAGTCAACCCAGTTTCGTGGTGTAATAAATTCTTATCACGGGCAAACCTTAAACTGTGAAACTTTATTTGTTACCGTTCGAGTCAAAAATCTGAAAGAGGATGAATATTTTTATCGTCACGAATTGTCTGCTTAATGTTCTGCTAATGCCCCCATCGATCTTTGGGAACGTTTTCGTGCTGGTCGCCATATTAACAACTCCTTCTCTTCGTTCACCGTCCATACTGTTCTTGTGCAGTCTAGCTGTCTCGGATCTTCTTGTTGGCTTGGTGGTACAACCGGTTTACATTGCATATCAACTGAACCCTGAACAGGGATTTAAAGATGCATTCGACGCTTTATCGTCTTTAGGCTGTGGTGTTTCTTTGTGTACAATGACAGCGATAAGCTTAGATCGGTTTTTTACTCTTCATTATCATCTGCGATACCCGAATCTGATGACGAATAAGCGCGCAATTTGCACATCTCTAACTCTTTGGTTCTTGATGTTCTCTGCATCATGTCTTTACGTATGGAACAGAACCTACGCAAGGATAGTCTTTGTCCCTGGAATTGCCATTTGCTTCTTGGTTTCTACTGTTTTGTACATCAGAATTTATCAAATTGTTCGCAGACATCAGCTTCTAATTCATTTCCAACAGCAGACAGTGCGAAATATCATTTCTGATCATAACCTGAACATCGCGCGATGGAAGAGAAGTGTTTTAAACACTTTTATATATTACATCTCTATGATTCTGTGTTATTTTCCAATGTTCACAGGAATAGTTGTTTTAACTATTCACAGCAGACTTCAGAGACAGGAGTGGGAGTTGACAAATACTGTGCTGTTTATGAACTCGTCAATTAATCCAATTTTGTATTGTTGGCGTTTACGCGAACTTCGAACTGCAGTTTTAAAGATAATACGAAAACTACTACGTAGACAAACAGAGGAAAACTAACTCGCCCTCCACCCTCTGAGATGAAAACAGCTAGTTTTTCTCCTAAGAAGGTTAACTGTGGCAGCTTTTCTAAGAGTTAAGGGAACTGAGTTCGTAAGTAACGAAGAAAAAAAATGATTTTTTTTATTGAAGAGGCATGCACGGTTAAAAGCAGTGACTAAAATCTACCTGGTAGCTGTTGAGTTTACTCCAGCACTGTGAAGGGGCCATTCCACTGGCTGAGCTGGAATATTGTGTTCATTCAGATACTGCGAGGTGGCTTCTGTAGCGTACAGCGTGAATCCCAGTTTATGAAGCTTGTTCGCTGTTGGAAGGAACTTCGGTTGGAAGGATTGCTGTTCAAAACATGAAAATATAAAGCCATTAAATTAATGTATATAAAACTCACGATCATCTAGCCTTGGTATTATGCGTTACAACGATTACGAAGTTGTCCGGCTAAAGAGTGTGTCCCTTCTCACTTGAGTTAAAACGCAAGCCTACGATAACCCGAGCTGCCAACCTTTCCGTATTTCTGAAACCAAAGGCACCAACTCGACTCTTGGATTGACAAAATAAAGTTTAGAGGCATGAATGAAACTTTTCACTTATCCTCGACTTATTACAAAGTGTTTTTCGTGGAATGGATTTCGAGAAAGATAGTCTTGTGTTCAAGTGTCAGCTGTTAGACGAAGGGTCTGTGGAGAGGGAGTAGACCTGGGGCGAGATTCCTACATGTAGGGGGGTCGGGTGTGGGGGCTTAGATGACGTGAGAATAAAACAAATCTTGTCTACTCCCTCTTAACCCTCCCCTAGAGAAATCCTGTGAGTAACTTAAAGGTACAGACGTTTTTTACGGTGGGGAAATCAAATTGTACAATGACCCATGTTCCTGATTGAATGAGAACAGCGCTAGAGTGTCAATCAACGTACCTGAATACCAATCAGAATGCCTTTCTTGGGAAGCCGGAAGCCAGTTGACATCAAAGCCTTGAGAAACGCCTGATGAACATTCGCGCCAAAACAAGCAACCTGCAGGGACACGAAGCCAAAATAAGTTACTTGGAACAACCATTTTGGCGCGAAAGTTATAATCAAAGAGTGAAAATTTGCGATTACAGTCAATTACTGCCTGCAGCAATTCTTTTTTGTTCTTACCTCGCCAGTGGAGGCCATTTCACATTTCAACAGTGGATCGGCGTCACGCAGCCGAGGCCATGAAAACATTGGCGCCTGAAAAGAACACCCAACGAGTTAAAAAATAGGAATTAGTTGTCACGGTTGTCCAAGAGTGGGACGAGTGGTTCACGAGTCGGACTTCTGGGTTCGAATCCCTCTCTGACCACTACCTGAATTTGTTTATCGGTCGTCCCGAGTTCAAATCACGGGCCACCAGTTCTACGTGGTCATCTAAGCCCAGGGCTGTCATTAAGGGCCGGGGGCCGGGGATTTCTCCCACCTACTATGAATGTGGTCTCCTGCTAACAGAAGAAAAATACAACCAAAAGAAATCCCTAGCTGTTTGACTCCCCGCCTACTTGTCGTATTTGCCCGGCAACTTGAAATCTTAGTGACAACCCTGTTTAAAGCCACATCAAGGTATAGCTGTCTGCAAGGCAAAGGCAGTACCTTCATTTCTCAGTTATTTTAGGATCCCGAATATTGGTCTGCCCCGGGGATCGAACCCGCCACTTCCCGCTCAGCAGTCAAACTAGTCCTGCCGCGGTTGCTGATAAAACGTTTAAACAGAATAACAAGAATAGAATGCGCGGACAAACCTTGATGCCCACATATCCAGATGGCTGTAGGGGCGTGTCCAGATGGGGAAGGGTATGTTCTTGCAAAGGATAGTCCACCATGATCTTTGTTGCCACATCTATGAAGTCCGTACCCACTGTCTTGGATACGAAAGGAAACGAGCGAGATGCACGCAGATTGCATTCGATGACCTGACAGTACAAAAAAGAAACAAAACTGTGACTGTTTCATCGCATGAATTAGATTGACTTGCAAAGCTTGTCATCAATAAGAAGATATGTGATGAGTTGTCTTGATACTGATAGCAAAGTGAACAAGTTTGATCATTGGTAAAAGAATGTATTATAACCAAAAAACTGAACTACGCGGCCAGCTTCACCAGATGGCAACGGCGATAAACGTGGAAAGATTTCTATTTAGTGACACACGCGAGAGAATATGCAACAGATTCCAGGGGAAGGGAAATTAAAACCGATTCACAGGAACAAAATCCCAAAACAATATCGAACACAGGGTAAAAATAATCACAGACCACATAAACATAATTAGTGGACGTACCATGATATCATTGTTCTTGGCTAAAAACTGAGTATTGAACGGACCAGAAATGTTAAATCTCTCTGCAATCTTTCGGGTGGCTTCTTTGACCTGAAAGTATAATAGTTAAAAATCCCACTTAATCAGCAAAAGGCAACAACTACACAGAAAAAGTCGTACTATCTACGTTGGCTTAATGTGTTACTAATTTTCGTACACGTTTCAAAGGTCCTCGTTTCATCCGGGTATTCCCTGTTGCAGAACTAACGAATATGGTTAAATTTCATTGGAGGTGCATCAAAAGGCGTGAATGTAATATAGTCGTTCAACCGCTGTCTAACGAACACGTTGCTCAGTGAAAGGACACAACCAGACACATTGAAATTATCACCCCGCACGGCCTATAAAAGGCCGCAGAACTAACCGGGGACACCGACTGTCAAAGTTCGTAAGCACAGAAAAGGGGACACCTCTTTTGTTACGCCTCTTAGAATTAAAGGCCAGTTGAGCTTTAGATCTACAACGGTTTCTGGCATCACGTGGACACCCTCAAACTCGTAAGCGAGATAGCGCATGTCTGATCGCGCCCATTCGTGAGCTGTTGACATCAACCATACTGTAACTAGTGGCTTGTTGCACGTGGTCAGCCCCTCCCATATTGGTTAACGTAAGGGTTCTGCTCCTCAAGTTCCTTAGCGTAAACGAGGTGGCAGGTGCGTGACCAAGCCTATTAGTGAGCTACTGACATGGAACTATACTGCGATCATTTGCTAGCAGCACGTGGTCAGCCCCACCCGCTTTTGTACCTGCTGGATATCCTCCTCGCTGATTGTTTGTGAATCCTCAATGAACACAAGCATTCTCCACATGTTCAGAAATAGCGTGAGCAACAACCTGGAAGAAACAAGACACCAAAGTCAAGAAAACAGAGCTGTGAGTACAGAGATGATCCATTAGAAGACAACTAATAGTTAAGTTAACATGAAGCAGTAAATGGTCAAACATCACAAACCTTTCCGTTCTTAGCGACGGCGTCCATTTCAATTTCTCGGGCAACTTCGATAAACTTTGTCATCACTACCGGCTGATCCTGTATTGAAATCAACAGTTGATACTATTAGTTCTACTCGAACTGCTAAGCTAACATCTTTTTTGCAGTATACATTTTACTGGTATAAATGTATGTAGCAGATTTCAAAAGCAGGAAGACAGGAGGCCAAACGAAAATCTACCTGAGACACTCTCGCAGCCTCTTCCAAGAACTTCTTCAACTCCACTGGTCTGTAAGCAACATTCATGGCTGAACCACTAAACAAAGTACAAAACAGCCCGTGTCAAAGTAAACAAAGTTTGCACAAATTTAGGGTCGAGAAAGAGGTTTTCGAAGACTGCTTGGTTAAGAATGTTGGCCACGGACGACAAGCTGTCCACGAGAACCAGAGGCAGATAGCTGGGGCGAAGACTGCCTGTCCTTAAGTCTACAAGAATGCCCATCAGCAAGCCAGGGTGAATATCCAAAACGACCGGTTGAAAATTCGCATGTTAACCCTCTAAGCCCCAAAATCCACATACAAATTCTCCTAACTGATCTCCATACATTTCCTTACAGAATGAGTTGAGAGAATTTGTTCAAAGATCAAAGCATTTTCCCTTAGGTGATCATTTTGTTTATTCTCATAACCTTTACTCTCGATGATTTGCTGAAATTGTTAGGAGAAAATTGATGTTGGTCATTCTTGGGTCTTAAAGGGTTAAGGTGTTCCGTTCACACGGAACCACCTTAACCGTACGAAATTTATACGCTTAGCCGTTCTAAGTGAACAGAGCGAAAATATTGTACAGTCCCGTGTGAACTAAGCGTCCGGTCAAACTTTTTCAGCCGGTCTGACGAAAAGTCGTCCGTTGCCGTCTGAACGTAGGCTCAGGATGGCTGTTAGGGCGCGTTAGAAGATGATACGTGCACAGACAAGTGTCATTTTCTGTGACATTAGCGAGTAAAAATCTTTGATTATTCTTTAAATGAGAGAGAAATAGCATCTTAACATACACGTGTTTTCTTTGGAGAAGATATGCCTGTAACTCACTGCAAAGATGGCTGTTAGGACGCGTTAGAAGATGATACGTGGAGCGACAAGTGTCATTTTCTGTGACATTAGCGAGTAAAAATCTTTGATTATTCTTGAGAGAGAAATCGTATCTTAACAGACACATCGACTGTATTCTACATCATATTCATATACATACATTTTCTTTCATTCGCTTTCATCCACATTTATTTAATTCTTGAAGAGGCACCAATTCCACACTAAAACCGGAATTGACTCAAGCATCATTTTACACAATGAAATGCAAGATGTTTATGAATAAATAAGACAAAAATAACAAGTAGACTGACATAGAATCTGTCGGCCAGAATCAGAAATGGCTGTTTTTACTTCTGTTTTATCCAAAGAGAAACTTAAAGGATTCCGAATAAAAAGCCAAAAATGGCAGGAAATGAACTAGAAAAAATCCACTTGCAATGACTGGTTTTTACGTGACTAAGAGTGACGTCATAGGTAACGTTCAAAGTTGGCGTCAAAATTTAAAATTCAAAACATTTCTTCAAAACCTGCGTAGCAGTGATGAAAATTTTTGTTCAGCCGTGTGATGCAAACGAAAACTCAGATGAAAACGCAACTGCGATTTCACATGCGCTATGCAGTGATGAAACGCAGGCACAAGCACAGTAAGAAACGCACGCGCATTTGAGTATCTCAAGGAGGAAATTTGCCGATATTGACAGGTGAACAATCTCAACGTACTGAATCAAACAGAAACGCGACTGTTTTTCGTGCGTCCAACGCATGCAATTAAAGGCAAACGTGCGCGCATCAGAGGTGAAGTATCGAAAAAAAGGAGAGTAACTATTATGTTGACGCGGCGATTGTTTCGACCAAGACGCGAGAACAGGCAGGCACCGACGAAAATTAAGAACTTGCGTTAACTCACTTCACACAAATGAAATGATAGCGAAAGAGCAAACTAAACGCATGCGCAGGTGAAAGGAAATTTTTCCTCTGCATTAATTGCTTCATAAGCAAGTTTGAAAGACGTCATATTTTTGATATAACTGTTACTTAAGATAAGCTTCAAACTCTTTGAAATTTGTAGCAAACAAAGTTCGTCATTCATTCTGAATCCAATCCATTCTATTCCATTCATTCAAGGAAAGCTTTCGGCCCTGAAGACAGTCAGTGAGCTTCAGTGGAATTGAAAACAATAAACGCTTTTGAAAGCATCTTCTGTCAGCAGCTTTGTATTGTTATAAAACAAAATGAAAAAAACCTAAACGACTAATAAGAATGGTACAGTTTTTTTACCAATCACCACATTAGTTGACAGAGTTGATGGAAACTTTCTACTACGTGTTTTGCAGCAAATGGCCAGAATGGAACTTCCTTAGGGACCGGTCATTATTTATCGCCTGGGGGGGTCGGAGTATTTTTGTTGTCACATCGGAGCATTTACCTGATCCCCCCGTAGAGTATCTAGTTTTTTAAAGATCCCCCCTTATTGGTAGTGGAAAGTTTCATGATCCCCCCCCCTTTCTCCCAGCCACCGCCAAATAACTTTTTGAATATGCAAGTGATATCTTTGATAGTGGTACTTACGTCTCATGGACCTTGAACAACAACGGTAGATATTTGAAAGAGGCGTGTTTGAAACAGAGCTGGCACGCAATTTGAAAGTGGTAGTGGCCAGAATGAACGAAGAGAATAGCAGTAATGGTGCTGAAAGAGGGTCAAGTTCGGGCGAGGATTC
>CALNXK010000033.1:3855000-3872037 GCA_942486035.1 Porites lobata
CTCGGCAAAAACTGGTGAACTCCGAATAGAAAAATCTGTCGGAAATCATGGCCCGCAACCAGACGCTACTAAAACCTTATGAAAAAGCTAGACCTAAACAAAAAAGAATCATGAAGGAAAGAAATAATTTGGCTTAGGCCGCCTTTCGTGTCTTGCCAGTATCCCGAAGGATTTCACTGGTTAACTAGCCATCCTAAACCACGAGTGGGAAAACTCAAGCCCGACAAATTTGGCAAGGAACGTTCTGACTTCAAAGTTCTTCAGAGGAAGCAAATCGATTAAAAATCGATACAGATTTTGTACAATCTGATTGGTCGGCCTGAAAGAAGAGATAATCGATAAAGATTTTAGGCAATCCTATTGGCTGGCTCTGCAAAGTTGGGTACAACCGAACCGGATTTTTACCGTGGGAGTGCCACAGGCATCCCACGGAAATATGCAAAATTTGCAAAAGACTGTAATCATTGTGAACTTTAATTGGTCTAAGTTTCAATCTGTCCAATTATTATTCAAGACATGTTGGCCTTCACAAACATGTTGTTAGATTACGAAGTTGTGCGATTGTGTACACAGAGCTTATGAAATATACAGGTGATTTGTTAATAAAACACTTGCAGAAGAAGGTGAAGGCGCTCGAAGGAACTAGTCTGACGTCACAATGGCAATTGTTTAGACCGGAAGCCGGATCGCACTGAAATCCCGACGATAACTTCATTTACAATACCACAGACTACTCTGGCATCCTTTGTTAATTGCTGCCTTTGAATACAATATTATTTAGTCATATATGCAAAGCCCATGCTCACGTTGAAATGAGGTTAATTAGGTTAAATTATCCCTTTCCCGGTCCCAGATTCCTTCACATCCAGTTAGCATTCCTCCCTTTTTACAGCCAGAGTTTGAATTTGCCCAGTCCCTGTATGGCGTCTTCCTAGTCCATCTCGGTCAATAAATTTCGGTGACGTATCTGAGACCTGAAAAACGGGTTCGGACCACGTGATCCAAACCAAATCGGCTGCGCGCAGTAATGATGCCTAAGGACTAGGCGGGGTTTGAATAAGGACATCAAGTAGTCTCAGCCTCCAGTTAAATTTCAGAGCCAGGATTGAAACCCGCCAAGAAGCCGTAAGTCCCATTAAGGCTCTTGAACCCGCCCTCGGCCTCACTAGTTACACAATTTACTCCATGTTCCTCTCCGCTCTCATCCTTAACGTTTTAGGGGCCAGCCTCCTTTCGCGAGGTTCTGCGAGCCCCTCCCCGGCCCCAGAAATCCTCCACGCTTGTGGAGGCCCGAGGGTAAAGTAACCTGCCTGAGGAGTTATTAGGAGCGCCAAGAGGGGTTAAATAAGGGCGCGAGCGCGCAGCGAAGCAGATGAAAGTTTACCCCCGATTTGTGATCAAGAATAGTTTGATAGAATAATCCCAAAAACTCTCAAAATGAGCTCGATATTTAAAGCAAATCGCCTAAAATACTGAAATACTTTTGCCGGCCATGGGGAGCATAGAGGCGGAAGGATCGTTTCCTTCTCTTCGGAGAATCCATACTTTGCTTTACAACACAATGAACACCGCACGACTCAGCCATCTCTATGCATGATGATAAAGTTTCCATCAATAAAAGGCTGGTTTGCGAGAAATTTGTTGCGCAGCACCGCAGACTAACGATGGTGACAAGCAAGTTTCTTGCCGGGGTTTCTTGTAACAGTTTAATCTGTACTGTATTTCTGTGTTGTGCTTGATATCCCATATTGTAATTGAGAGTACGCGATTTTAACGCTGTAGTGTGTGGCGTTGCGAGAGTTTGCTACGGTGTTGTTTGTTGGGGTTTATCTGTTAATGGTTATCTCCTATGTTAGCCGGCGCAGAGGAACCGAGATACTTCATTTAAGGCAGAAAGCAACCCCCTCTCCCCGACACCCAAACTTCCAGTTCTGGATCCATCCGTTTTAGATACAAAGTCTATATCTTAGCCTGAAGTCAAGTATCCGTGCAATAAAAGAAGGAATTGGGGGCATAGGGCCACAACCCCTCCCACCCCCTGTCTAGATCCACCTTTGCTTCTTCTGTCCCATAAGCATTTCGCTGAAGGATGAATAGTTTCATTTACCAAGGAACGAGGCCAGGCAGACGTTACTGGTCTAACGGAACTTTAATAACATCATTTTAAAAACCAAGGCTACGTACAATAATAAACAGGAAACCTGAAAATGTATCAGCCACTATATGTACAAAATTCTAAAATGGCGCTTACTGTAAATCAGTGAAAGCATGATCACATTAAGCTAATAACACGCCTATAGGAAAATTTCTTAATGTATATATGATATGTAGCAGTGTATGAGTACCTTACGAGCAGTGGTTTAACTACTGCTCGCAGGGCAATGTATGCATGCCTATCTGACTTGATCATATATGTCTATGATCAATTTGTGAGTGTCGCCATTATGGAATACTTTACAGAGTTCATAGTAAAGCATCATCTACATATGAACTGTTTTGGTTTGTTAAGTACACATTGTTAATATGACGTTACTATGTTTACCCAATACTATATAAAGCCACCACGTCCAAACAACAATTCTCCGTAGTGTTAGTTATATTTCGCAGAACGTTAATCAATCCCACATTGTACTATGTAAAGCTATAATATATCACATGTAGCTATACTGTATGTACAACTATCTCAAAAAAATAAATACAGTGTCTATCAATTTAACCCAGTCTCCACAATAGCATTGCTGGAGATTTTTAGTTACGCGTTTTCCATATGAACCTTTTAACTTTTGAAATCACAACCTGTTCAAGTACACTATTAAGACATAGTAGTGTCCAAAAACAATTTTGCTTCACCTAAAACTGAAAGTATTATGAAAGTAATACAACAGAAAATCGAAGGGCTGCGAGATTGCTTTGAAGTTACCTGATCACTGTGAAGCTTTGCAGAAAAAGAAAAAAAAACAACTTCTTTTTAAGGCTCCAAAAACGCCACTGAATCCAGACTAAAATCAGCGCTATTCAGGGAAAAACCAACACATGTTTAAATAGATTAGATAAGCGTACTTAACGGAATATTGTCATTAGTTTTAAGATACTTTTAGCTTCCTGGGTTATTTTATTACTAAAGAGGTTTGGGTAATATAGCGGGATTCAAAATCCTCGAGAGATACCAGATGACTGATGAAGGAGTTAAACGCTTCACTGCAGCACTCACATTCACTAAGCTGAAACCTGCATAGTACTAATGAAGACACTAATGAAGGAGTTAAACATTTAACTACTGTATCCCGCTAAACTACTCAACCATTAATGTTTTTAGTCCGCAAAAACCCTGATTGTGTTGGTTGCCAGGTAACAACTTCGCAATCTCAATACATCCTAGCGACTGAAGGTTGTTGAAGCTTATATCAAAATACAAAATTCCTTCAACAGAGAAACATTTACATTGCAGACAAGGATTTAAAAGATAAATACTTTACAGTTTATGTTCATTGAGTTTAGGAGATTTTTACCTTTATCAGTTATGTTTTTACCCCCGATGTGTAACCTGTTTAGTGTGCAGTTAGTGTGTGTGAGTGCTGTAGCTAAATGTTTTACTCCTTCATCAGTTATGTCGTTATTCCCGAGGTTTAAGCTGTTTAGTGTGCAGTTAGTGTGTGTGAGTGCTGTAGCTAAATGTTTTACTCCTTCATCAGTTATGTTGTTAACCCCGAGGTCTAAGCTGTTTAGTGTGCAGTTAGTGTGTGTGAGTGCTGTAGCTAAATGTTTTACTCCTTCATCAGTTATGTTGTTATACTCGAGGTTTAATCTTTTTAGTTCGCAAAAACCCTGATTGTGTTGGTTGCCAGGTAACAACTTCGCAATCTCAATACATCCTAGCGACTGAAGGTTGTTGCCGGCTACATAAAAATCCAAAATTCCTTCAACAGATTTAAGTGCATGCACTAATGCTAAACAGTCGAGAGGTGACAGGTTACAGTGAATAAAATAAAGCGCATTACAACCAATTTTCGCCAGTTTCTTTTGAACTTCTCGATCAGAGGCTTTGTTCTCATACATGCAATTGAATAGCGTCACCACTAATAACCTGTGTTCAGGATCTGGCCAACAGGTCCGTGTTTCAATTCGTTCCTCTGAATCTTCATTTATCTTGATGGCAACTGGATAAGGAAAAGTTTCTGAGGGAAGAAGGTCGCTGAAAATATCTGTTGACTGTCCTTCTTTTTCAGCCAGCAGTCCAGCCACAAACTGCATCACAACCTTCCACGCGCCATCTTGGATGTGATCGGAAACAAACTTCTGCAGTTGTTCGGAACTCAACGTGTCCACCAAATACTTCGCCGCTAAGAACTCCTGTAAGGTCAGGTGTAAAAAGCAATATTGCGCTCTTCTCTCTGCTAAAGGACGGTCTCTAAAATCAGGTAAACGGTGAAACAGGCCATTACCCTTTAGGTCGTTAACTTCGTGTGATTCAAAAATTAGTCTTCCGTTTTTAATTCCATCAAAAGCAATTTTTCCCAGTCGTGTGAACACATTTTGCACAGAGGAAGGCAGTTCCTTAAACGGCTTAAGAAAATACTGTTGACCTTCAGTTTTATAGTGGCGATATTGATCATCATCGTAGCTAAAGTAAAACATCCTTACTGCAATTGAGTATATTTCTGTCAGTCTCGTCGGGAGGCTGGTAAAGCCAGTGTTACCAAGCAACTCTAACAAGCAACTACAAATGATAAAGCAATTAACAGGAACGTAGCAGAAGGCTACAAGGTTTAAGTTACTGGTGATGTGTTGCTTTATGGTTTCCGCTTTGTCCGCCTCCTTTGTAAACTTCTCTACATAATTATTTACTTGCTCAGTTGAGAATCCCAGAATTTCCACTGTTTTGTGGAAGTCAAGACTTTTCATACACGACACGGCATTGGGTCTTGTAGTCGTTAGGATTGTCGCACCGGTAAGAATTTTTCCCTGTACTATTTTCTTCATAAGGAAATAAACAGGCATCCTTTCCTCTTCACTGTTTCTGTACGGAATGTCATCTTTATTTATTTTAGTCCTACCAGAATATTCGTCAAATCCATCAAAAATCAACAGCACTCCCTCTGGGTTGTGGCGGATGTAGTTCCAGAGCTCTTCGGAAAGAGCGGTTGAATACTCTGAGTGATCCAGAAGCTCGCGAAGATTTAGTTCTTGGTTTCTAGAGTTAAACATTCTCAGCTTAATGAGAAAGGCAACTTTAAAATCGACTTGCGATTTTTGGGTTTCGTTGAAAAGGTTATCGGACGCCCAGTTGCGAAGAATCTTTGTGCTAAACATGGTTTTTCCAATTCCTGGACGACCGACAACAAGAATCTTCTGCTTTTCAGCATCGAAAATATCTCCTGGCAGTGTTGGTTGTAAACTTTCATTGGCTTTGTGGTACTCGTTTAGCTGTTCCACTCTGTCTCCTGAAAAGTCATAGTTAGCTCTCCCTTCATAAACAATCAAATTGGTGAAGATTTCGTCAAGTTTTAGATCTCTTCTGGGTCCTTCGCCTGGATTATGAAAAGGTGATTTAAGATCTTCGTAAGGTTTTTCAGTGACATCTCGGACATGTTTCTTCATACGTTCGATGAAAGGAGCGCCTAAGGTTTCTTCGTTTGTTTGAGTGCGGTTGAATGACGAGTCAAGTGAAGCGTTGCTGGATGAAGAGGTTGATGGTCGCCTTACGGTTCGACGGTCCTTATACTTTTGTTGCTGTGGCCCTGCTGGAGAAATAATCACTTACCGTTATTTACTAGAAAAAGTGGTTAATTAAAATATCAAAATATCGCTATCAAATGAAAATAGCATGGAAAAGTATATTTCAGAATAGTAATGCATCAACCATGAACCACTAACAATCTTAAATCTTAGTCAAGTGATTTTACGATTTAATAAACAATTATTGGATGAGGTTTTTGTGATATCCGGAATAATCAAGGTCGAGGTAAGTGTTATCAGCCGAAGCCGAAGGCTGAGGCTGATAACACTTACCGAAACCTTGATTACAAAGGACGTCTCAGAAACCGAACCTAACATAATTGTTGTATTATACATTGTTTTGAAGGAAATAACGACAAACACACCGTCGCAAGGAAACTGAAGGACCGCGGTTTTATGTCCGTAATACCGAGAGTCCGTAATAACGGGGTGCGAATAAAAAAGTGCTTTTAACATATAATAATACTATAAATAACATTAACTAGGTTCGTAAGGTTTTCTTAAATCTTACATGTGTGTTAAATGTGCTACTTATGCTATATGCAGGACGATCCCAAATATCTTCCAGGATCGGACAAACTTATCAACAGTACCGAAACTGTTCAGCAGCCGTTGAGAATGGAACACGAGGGCTTGAGCTCTCCTAAGAGCCGGGAAGAAAAATGCGCAAGCTTAAGTGAAGAAGTGAGGACGATTGTGCAGACAATTTAAGGAATCGATGTGAAAATAAACATTCCGGAAATCTTTTGAAATGTATTTTGGCAAAAGGAGAACAGTAGACTGTAATTTTACATAATAATGTTACATGAGAAGTACAGAGTGTCCGCTTTATCGAGGGTCAAAACAATAAAATTGTCACTTTGGTACCAAGAAAGTGTCCGTAATTCCGTAATAGAGAGAGTCCGCAGTAGCGGGGGGTCATTTTCAGTCAAACCACTAAAGCTTCTGCTGGGGATCTAGATTTTGTCCGTAATAGCGAGCGTCCGCAATAGCGGGGTGTCCGCAAGGCGAGAGTTGACTATATAAATCTGTAGGTTGCGCTGATTTCCAAAATTAGCTGTAAGCTCTTAGCCAATGAGAAGACAAACAGTGATTACAATGTATAATAACAAAGAAAAATAGACAAAATGACTGATTGATATATCATGATGACATCAAAATCGTTCACATCGGAGAAAAGAAAGAATCCTTCATTAAACATTCTGATAACATTACGATTATACTATCACAGGAAAAGATAAAATATAGTATCATGATAAAAATCTTACACAGAATATTAAAAAGAGAATCAGTGATGGCCGAATGGGCTACTGACTCAAAGGCCATGAGAGCTCGAGGAATAATTGTCTTAGTAAAATCCAAGAAGTTGGTCAAAAATATCGAGACAAAACGACTTTAGCTAGCAAAACGCGGATCAGCCGCCACTGTTTTGGTTTTCAAAGCCGGCGCTTTTCGCTTCTAGTGGGCTACAACATATGGCCTAGTAGTAGCACAACCAATCAGAACGCAGCATTGATAACAGACCACTACAGTAAAAACCCGCAACTAAGAACCTAAAAATTAAGAACCTGTTAGCCTAAAATTGGTCATTTATACCCCCTATAAACAAGAACCTATTTAGCTTAAGAAATTTAAAACAGGTCCTTATTTTCTAAAATCATACTAGTACATTACAGCTGCATTGCAAGAATCGTATTTGAAGCAAAAAAAGCAGATTGCCATTGTTGTAAAAATGTTTTTTAAAGAAAAATGAGTGCAAGATATGTAGACTTACAAAGCATACTAAGCAATATGTAGATCAGCACACCATTATGGGTGGGATGGGGCTGAAGAAAATAAAAGTATAGGCTAATGACCAACTTGTTTGCAGCTGTGTTTTAATTGTTTTTTCTCCAGGATTAAGAACCCATTTTAAGAACCTAAATAGCCTAAAATTCTGTTAACTACCATTTATATAAGAACCTGTTTAGGCTAACTCCTAAAAATGTAGGTTCTTAGTTGCGGGTTTTTACTGTAGTTGGATTTTACTAATGCGTCGAGGTATATATCTAATGCTGTTCACCGTCCCTGAGGGGTGGTTGTTTTAGTATTTACCAAATCAGTTGAATAAAATGAAAAAAGTAACTTTGTAAATCAAAAACGCCACTTAGTACGAACTTTGTTTACAATTTACAAACATTTCGAGGATTTTGTCAAGTGCATTCTTACGATTTTGCTGTAAATTCAGCAAGAAAATAATTTTCCTACCTACCAGTAAACACCGACAAGCCAAAGTTCGTCGCTTACTTAGTATTTGTTTGTACGACTGCTTTATTTATAGCTCAGATTTCGTCTTCCGAAAATGTCTTGAAACGAGACGTCATCTTGGCTCCGGTCGCAAAACAGTGAATAGCCAAGGATATTCCGAGTTACGGGGGCCAATCTAGCCTGCGAACAGCAGATGTATTTTCGACGACCGGAAATACATCTGCTGTTCGCAGGCTAGGGGCAATCAAAACGCGCAAAAATTGCTATTCACTGATTTGGTAAATACTTAATCAAGATATACCGATTACCGACAAAGCTTACAAGAAACATGGGTTGTGGGCGCGTACCATGCGGTTTGTTGAATACGAAGGGAACACATTCACTATGTCAACCAATCACACAAAAAATTTATGGTAGACATTGTTTGACAACTCCTATCACTCGTGTGAGTTGCACCACTTCAATCTAAACTTTCTCAGGATGAAGACCACTACATGCACCAACAGATATAACTGCTTTAGGTCTTAGCACAGTGGAAGCATTCTTTACAGAGACAAGAGAACCACCAGGACCACTTTTGTAACATCTCAACAATGCAACTTTAACTTTCTCTTGACTTTCACTCGTATCAGAAAAGTACACATAACCAAGATCATCAAATTACATATATAGGGGTTTTTTAGCTCACTGTAACAAGCTCATAACTTACCATTCTTCACTGTCAGTAACAAAAGATCAACAGGAAGATCAGCATGTTTTGAAGGTCTGGTTCTGCTAAGCTCTGGAGGGTCCCTAATACACTCTTTTGGAGTCCTTTTCTTTCTTTCTCTCTTTTTTTTCAATGTGGTTCTTTGGTTCTTTGTTTTGCTTGCAGGATTCTTTGAACTAGACGTGAGACCAGTGGTAACATGGGGAGTGTTACCATCACTGCCCTCTGATCTGCGAGTTGTATCCTCCGAAGTTCTGAATATCTTGGATTCTGATCAGTGGAGGAAAAGAATAATTAAAGATGAGTTAATAATAATAATATTATAATAAGAATGTGTTGTGCTAGTGGTTCAGCTAAAAAGAGCCCATGTTAAAAGGCAGTTACAAGTAAACCACCCCCCAGCCTTGCATGTATTAACCAAACAAAGGTTGTCCCCCCCTCCCAGGGTCTTCCTAGCTGTAACACAATCCCCCCCCACCCCACAACCCCAGAAAAAGAAGGTACCCTTAAAGTTGGCCTTTTTTTTTAGCCCCAGAGATCACATTTCCACTCTTAACTATAACTGAACCTATGTTCTAACAACAAAAATTACCTTCGTCATCGGAGTCTTCAGCCACACCTCTCTTCCTCTTTGCTGCTTGCATGACCTGAATAACATCAACAGGGTGATCAGCATCTTTTGAAGGTTTGGTTATTGTTTTAATGTCAGCCATGGATTGAAGAACTTTATTAAGCTCAGGAGGGCCTCTAATTGGCTTCATTGTGTTGCTTGCAGTCTTGTTTACACGAGGAGGGAGATGGCTGGTAAGCTGTGGTGCAGAACCATCACCTCCGTCTGACCTTCTAGTTGAATCCTCTGGAAAATCAGTGGTAAGCTGGGGTGTTATGCCATCACTGTCCTCTGATCTGCTTGCTGAATGTTCTGAGGTTCTTATTATCTTAGATCCTAATCAGTGAATTAAAAAGAAATAATCAAAATTAATGATAATAAAAATGGAAATCAGTAAAATAATACACGGTATAATATTAACAATACGAGGTACTAATGGCAGGTTGCAAAGACACAGAAGAAAGTGTCAGAACCTGTATCTTGCACCCTTTTGCCACTAGGATTAAATGAGACTTAAATATGGCTTCTTGGTGTAAGATTGGCTCTCTTCATACTAAACATTGTAAAATTTAGCACTGGAAATAAGCACAATATCTTTATAGCACCAGGAATATTATATTGCTTTTTATTAAAACAGTACTATATATCACAGCAATACCCAATAAGATTAATTGTACTGTTAGTAATAATTGAATTTCTTCCTTTGCTGTGTCCGTGCACCTACTGACTGATAAATTCATTTCAAAAAACGAATTACTAATTCATAAATAAAAACAACAGAAATTGATTGTTTAATGAGTGTCTTTATATCTGATAAAGACACAGCTAAACTTTACTTCCAATTTTTAAGACCAAAATAATCCCAAATCCAAACATTAGTGCAAGAACGAATTGACATATATCAGAGGTTTTGAAGCCATTCAAAAAAACTCACAGTCATGTAATACACTCCTTTCAACAGTACATAAAATTTTAAATGTTAAAATCCCAAAGTTCCAGCTAAAACGTGGCCTTCATTGTACAAGTTGGCAAAACCTGTGCCTTTTTGAATCATCAGAGATGCAATTTGTGGCATGAGTATTTGAATGTTTGAATATTTCTGTGCTAACTGAAAGTGCAGGACAGTTTTGTCTGTCATCATTGAAGGATTATTTTGGTAGTTTCTGATTGAGGGTATAATATTGGGACAGGTTTTGTTAAGAAATATAAGTGGTCCACTTTAGAGATACACGTACAGAGGAAAGCAGCATGTACTAATACAACAGCACCAATTCTTCTGAATGTAGTGAAAGATAACTAGACATTGAGGAAGATGGGCTTCATGTTTTCCAGCCTCACAGTAAAAATGAGTAAAACAAACTGCCAGATTTAGCCAAAAGAGCCTCTGTTGAAAGGCAGTTAAAAGTTAACCTGACCACAACCTTGCACGTATTCAACAAATGACAAGTTGTTCCCCTTCTAAGATTCTCGAGTTCTAAAATCTTTTTGCCTCGATCCACGTAAATAGCCCCTAACAAAACGTTCTCTTAGGGTTGGTCCACATGCAAAAGTTTTTTGTAAAAGACTAATCACTCACTTGCTTAAAAAAAACAGTCAGTTCTTCCCAACTTTGCAAGGAGGGATGGGTTCAGCCAAATGTGTGACCTTTTATTTTTGGGTCAAAGTACAGTAAACACCCGCATATAAGAACAAATGTATTAAGAACAGCAGGCTGAAATTTGGCCAGTAAAGCCCCATTTTTATAAGAACAAGTGTCATAATTACAAAACATGTAAGTTTATGTTTTCTGTCAGATAACTTCATTTGTTAATATAACCAAATTACAGAATATTATTATTTATTTTGTTTCACTAAAATATGCTAAATATACCTCTAGCACCATGTTTTGGATAGTATTACTAAATAAAAATTTAAGAACATTTTAACAACATTTTAAGGCTGATTTGTCATTAAGCACCCGATAAATAAGAACTCAATCAGCCTAACCTCCGAAATCGTGTGTTCTTATATGTGGGTGTTTACTGTAATCAAAACATAAGAATTAAAATGATAAACTTGCAGCTCATATTTCAAGCCCTAAACCAATGAGGCATACATTAAATTACATGTGTGATTTTCCCTAAAGGAACTTCAAATTTTATATTGGATGTTATGTAACAGATGGACATTTCACAGATAGCTCAGATTTGCGAACAGCCCACGTTCGATATATTAAAATTCTAACTTGACTTCCTACTTGCGTCGCTGTGTAGCAGCACCAATATAACAAGGATTTCAGCACTGTTTCGCAGACCGACTTTACTAGAGTTTAGTTTCCTCTGCAGCACACGCTAGATTTCAAGGGTCAAAATTGCACATTTTTCACCACTCTATTTATTTATACAATAAAAAACTGTCATTCTTCACAATGATCAGTTATAGAAATTATTCAGAAATAACAACACTAATGATTTAATTCATTGTACAATAGTCGAGAACATAACATTTTTGAACAAGCTGATGGAGTTTGAGCGAGTGACCTCAGACCGAAAAAGGAATCAGGTTAGTGCAAGAGTTCTCTTATATCTCTGCAATTTTTAATTACAGTAGAGGTAAATTCTGGGTACCTCTCTGCTCAGGAATTATGGCAATGAACACTTTAAGGAGTGTCTCACATGGCATGTCCAAGATAAGACTAGTGACGACGTAGCGCTTTCTGATTTAAACTGAAGCATGTAAACAAACACAACTAAAACTCCTACAATAATCACGGACATATATAATGACTTGGAAAAAAAGCAGGGATAACAAATGAAAGGATCGTAACAAGGAAAACTGACAGTTTAAACAGTGATGAGTAATCTTTGCAGTCCTAAAAAAAGATTTAGACAAGTTCTGTCCTTTAACTCCTTCATTTCAGTCACAATTATTTAAAAGTATAATGAGATATGCTGTTTGTTGCTTCCCTTACACACCTTGAACTTAACACTATCTAATTCTTTCTCTTATAGAAACCTTTTTAATTATGAAATCAAGGATAAGGACACAAATGAGAAGGTTTATGAGCTTGCTCACTTTAGTACAAGGTTACAACATCCGATGGAATGACATCTTGTACAACTAGTATTCAGATTAAGCAGGGACAACTTATTGTTCAGAACAAAAAAAAAAAGTTCATTCTCATAAAGACATTTACAGTATTAACATCATCTTGCTATGTCCTCTGCTACTGATAAACACGCAAGAAGCCCAAAAGGTATTGTGGGTGGTTTTGAGTTCACTGTTTTTCAAAGAAATTTGAAAAAAATGACAGGAAATATGATTGCAAGTGGTAAAGGAAATCAACTAAAGAGGGTTCGTCAAATACAGTGTCCGGAACCATGTATATATTGATCATATCCCATATTACCTTTTGGGATTGTCGCATGCACATTTTTTCTGACAACCTTTCTCAAAAATAGCTATGTGTATATAAATTCTTCATACATAATTTCCACAAGTCCAAAAAACAAAGCCAGGATGTTTGTGATTGGAAAGAATGTTTTACCTTGTCTGGGCTGAAGGCTGACATAGTGTAACTCATGAATGTGTCCCAACACAAGGGGGTGGTGTTGGTGCGCATGATCTGGCAGGACAACTATCTCATGGTCGAGACTGCTGATAATACGGATGGTAGTTTGAAAGTGATTCGCTGCAGCAAACAAAACCACATGATTGCCCCAAGTACCGTCTTCCGCCATGCTTTGTAAGTATTCACGCCAAGATGGGTATCCGGAGACAAAGTTAAACAGAGATGTTCCTTCGTGCTAAAAAACAAAAACAATCACACAAGTGAATTTCAATTTTTTCTGAGTAAGCGACATAGACATGGTAGAAAGCTATGCTAGAAAGTGTATTTAAAGGCTGCACATGACACTTATTGATCGCCATATAATTGTGTACAGTGTTCAACAGGGAAAGTTTATTGAGGACAGTTTCGAAAAAAATGTTAATAAAGCCGGAAAAAATTTAGCCTGTGTAGCAAGCGTTTCCATGCGCATTTGTCGAGTTGGGCTCGTGCTCTAACTTTTGCGCAATAACTCGATTGGAAACGCTTGCTATGCAGGCTAGGAAAAAATTGCATGCTTTAGTATGGCTAAAAGCAACAAACAATCTCCGATTAGTTTTCACAATGGATCTATCAAAGGTATCGTAAATTTTTATTGCTGATACGCAATGCACGACTTTCACTTTCCACACCTTTGCCCACATTGTCTAGATTACATTACAGATCTTCATGCTTGTGAAACTTTCCCCTTTGTTAACGCTTTTTCTGAAACTTCTCTCAAGAAACTTTCCCAGTTAAATGGGCTACTCAACAATGGCAATCGAGGAGGAAACCTACATCATGTAAGAAAACACCAGAGTCACCCGGCTGTTCCTCTTCGCTGATTGGCCAGAAATTTTTTCTGGCCAGTCAGAAGCAGGCAATTCAATAGCTTCTGGAATTGGTTTGGTAAGAGTAAGTGCCCAGGGCTCATATCAATCTTACAGTAAACTTTCACCACAAACATTCTATCACTCCAACTAGCTGCCCCTGCGTCTCCGAGGATGTGGCTGCCTTCACTTAACATGTTTTGCTGTTACTAAGTCAATAATTGATAGTCCTCATTTTTGACGTAGGGAAACCCTGGGGAGTACTCCTTACATTAACCTTATAGCTATTGCTCTGAAATAGTGTCAAGATTTGGAGAGCCGGACAGCACACCCTCACTATGACTTCCCAGATAATACCCTGGGGGAGAAAATAGAAGGTATTTTATAAACTGGGCCCCCCTTGAGGCAGCCCTGTTAATGAATATTTTTTATTATTTTGATTCTCTCCAAAATTCTGAAAGTAGTTTTCAGACGGAAATGATACTGTTAACAGGGATTTAAAAATTCACCTTAGTCACCTTTAACCTTGGCGACAGAAGGCATTTACGGTCATGACGTACCGCTATTTGTGCGATGTCACCAAGACAAGTGCCCTAAAATGGTTGTTTTTGGTTGTTATTACCCTCCAAGTTTTGCAGTCAAAGCTCATTAAGTATTTCAGACTAAATACAAAAGAGGTGGGTGGTTTCAAAGAAGATGAGAGAGCCTAGTCTTAATCCCATAATACTAAAGTTCTTTTTTGTTACGTTCCATACCTGCCAACCTTCAGAGATCTAAAATCTGGAGATTCTCCATTTTGCACCACAACCCCCTCAACCCCGAATGTCAACAGCACCAACACCCCACCCCCCGCACCAACAAATTGCCTTATGACATTATATGACGTCTTACATGAAGTACATGGAATCTAAATGCACTTTCATCGTTGTAATGACGAACCAATCTTTGTCATTGACTAAACATGTGCAAAATGTCCCAGAAACTGTACAATGAATACAAAAGTTCGAATTTTTGTGAAAATTGGACTAAATTTTCAAACTATAGCACAGAAGTGCTTAAAAGTCCATTTTATCCGGGAGATTTGGTGCTCTAACCGGGAGACCGGGAGATTTGATGAAAACTTGAGACTCCCGGAAAAAACCGGGAGAGTTGGCAGGTATGTATGTTCAATCCCAGCTTTATCCAATTTAGTATAGCAAAGAAAACGTCGAACTGAGTTAAGGAATCAATTATTGGCGTGATACAATTTAAGGAACAGGTGTAGGGCAGTAATTAGCAGTGATATGAAGTAATTGAGAATAGGACAAGCTTTGTGACATAAGAGTATAAGTAAAAGATAAAGCAGGAGCCGACTCACTAGTTCTCGAGCGCACAGCATATGTTTAGTTCCTTATCATAAGGGAGGAATCCACCAAACAGACACAGAAGGTCCATGCTAGGCTAGTCATCAACTTACCAGATTAGGGTTCTCATCAAGGAACTGAACCAAGGTTTTTCTTAACTCTTTTGTGTGAGATTTGAATTCCTTTGACACTTTGTAATTGTTCTGATAATGAATGGAATAAACAGTTCCCGGATGCTTGGTTATCAGAAACAAAGAATCCTTTCTTGGCAGCGATCGCTCTCAGATCAGATGGTAGATTGGTTTTCTTGCTAACCTGCTCTGCATCACATTGTAAATTTTGTAAAGATGGAAAAAAATTCCAAGCTGAAAAAAAAAAAAAAAAGGAACTTATAATCACATTTTCCATTGTTTTGTAGGGTGTAGTGGTCAAGGATATAGATAATTTTTGGGATCCTATTGCAGTGATTAATTTAAAATAATCCTCTGAAATTGACATCAAGTAGTTTTTTATGATAAGAGAATTAGCAAGATTTTAATAATATTATTTGCTTAATCCATAGTTCTCAGTTAGCTCGTTGATTTATTTTGCAGAGTGCAGTGTAGACTGGTTAGTACGTTTCACATGCAACACAATGGGGTCGAACAGAAGTGAACATATTGCATCTTGGGCAGTTGTTATGCCCAAAATATTTTGCAGCAAACTGTCTCAATAAGAGTAAAGACACTTAGCAATACACTTTTGGTAGCTTCAAGGCACGTCAAAAAGGAAAGGCCTCACGCCAAGTTGAAAGGTGGCCGTGATCAAAAAAGTCTTTGCTTGAGCTCCGTAATAGCTTTCCTCTGAAATATTTAAATGAACAAAATCAACAAAGGAATTTCTTTAATTGGCTTTCATTAGTTTTCTTGCAATTTTGGCACTTTTCAGGTATAATGAGATCCAATAATTTTTACATGAAAAGTACACAAATGTGCACATGTTCTCACATGCCACATATTCTTTATTCTTTTCTCTCTCTCCCTCCAAACAATATTTTTGGGAGATTTGAGAACTCTAGAAGTTGAAATTTTCTTGAAGTTATGGAGAAAAATTGAAATCCTAAACCAGTTTGAGGCAGACTGAAGCCCACTGTTCTGCCTTAGCAGTAAGTATACATGCAACTGAAGCTAAAATGACGAACAAAAGTGTTGAGGTCGAGACTTCCCATAAATGACCCCTTTTTGCATAGTGGACATACCTATTCCCTTCCCCTCTGAACCCCAACTCCTTTCCCCCAAAATCAATGTTGTATTTTGGACCCTCAAGTCTTTCTTTTACTTCAGACAACATTGATTTTGGGGTGAGTGGATTTACGACATTTAAAAGGAATGAAATAATAGATGAATGAAATTGTTGATAAAAGCAGCCATTTTAAACAAGTGTGTCAACTACTTACGTCCCTGATTGTAGCTATCGTTCATCCACACTTACGTAAGCCAAGAGAGATTCAAAGGATGTTGACAATTTTAATGTACAAATCTAACACTTTTGATCAGCAACGGCATTCAAGAAGCTTATTATTATCAAGTCATCAGGGATACCTTCAGGGTCTACGGTTGTCCCCTCCATTTGCTGCAAAGCTTTATCAGTGGATGGAAAAATTCTGCATTTTGTTTCTGAAGAGCTCTGGTAATCTAAAGAATCATCTGTTGACAAAAAAGAGTAGATAACAACAGGCTGTTTTGGTAAATGCAGATGTATGGAATAATCCCATGAGCCAGTGAACTGGCGATAAAGCATACGATAGATGGTTTGGGTGAAATATTATTTTACTTTGGTTGCTTACATGTAACATAAACTTAGTAATCGCCTTTTTTCATGATCTCAGCTGGGACAAAAAGGCAACAGATATTACTCAAATTTGGTTTTGTTTGTTTATTTTCAATTCTTATTAGAGTCCACATACTATTATTCCTTTTGCAATGTGTTAAGAATATTTTTTTTCCATAAAAAGAAAA
>CALNXK010000034.1:0-97500 GCA_942486035.1 Porites lobata
CATTACGCATTGCCATTGTAGTTATTGTAGTTGCTTGTAGTTCCCTGTAGTTGTGTAGTGTTATTGTGGAAGCTGTTGTAGTTCCCGTAGTTGCCAGAAGCCACTGCAGCCTCATTGTCCCAAAGGCTGTAGCTGCCAGAAGCTTGCTTGGGTAGTCCTCCAGCTGGCGGTGAAGTCATTGTAGTCACTATGGCTCTGTAGCTGCCTGGCTTGCAGCCAAGGTAGCTACCAGAAGCATTATAGCCAGTTGGGTAGTCCTGTGAAGCCATTGCAGCTGCCAGAAGTGGTTGCAGTTCCTGTAGCCAGCTATTGTGGAAGCCATTTATAGTTTCCGGAAGCCAGTTGTGAAGCTTCGCTGTGTAGTCATTGCGCTTTATTAGTTATTGTAGTTGCTGTGTCCTTTGTAGCCAGTAGTCCCCGTGAAGTTTAGTGGAAGTTTATTGCGCTTGCAGTTCCGTAGTTGCTGTAGAAGCTGCTTGCAGTTACTGCAGTTTCTGGCAGCGTTGTAGTCCCCTGCTGAAGTTATTGTAGCTAGCTTCGCAGTTAGTTGCGAAGTTATTGCGAAGTTATTTGAAGTTATTTGGTTTGAAGTCTCGTAGTTGTGTAGTTTTATTGGTGTCACTGTATTGCAATCGGTAGTTGCTGCGTAGTTGCTGTAGCCAGTAGTTATTGTGAAGTTGTTGTAGCTAGTTTGAAGTTGCTGTAGTCAGGTGTAAAGCTACCGGTAGTTCCCTTAGAAGGTCATTTGCCGCAGTCGGTGCAGCTATCGTGCCCTGCAGTCGCAACAAGCCAGAAGCTAGTGTCATTTAGGCTGCCAGTTAAGGTTTAGCTGTGTCCCCGTAGTTGCGCAATTAGTAGCTGTGCCTTTGTCAAAGCCGTGCAGCCGCTTAGCCGTCGGGTAGTGTTTATTTCTATTATTTCCCCCTTCAATTAACCCGAATTAATCAACGCCCTTCTGGACTCCGAATAATCTTGTTTTTCCAACTCAACAGGCTGCTTTCACGTTTATGGACGATATGTTGGGCGTATTTATATTCTTTGTTTTTTTAACCTATTACCTCGGTTGAAAGGAACTTGTTTTTTAAGTGTAGCATTTTTTATATTGGCCCGGTGTCCCGGTGTATAAATTTGATTAAGAGACACAGATGAGTTTTAAAAAAGCACAGCACAGCACAGGTTCGGTAAGAAAAGTTTAATAGATGCATTCTACATACTATATACATAACATTGCATAAAGGACACTATATTTAGGTACAAGTCCCCTGAGATTAACGAACGAAAATATTTGTGTTATGCAACTTTATAGTTTTTACTGCTTCCCCAGAGCACTAATGACAGTCTGCCTTTTCTTTAGTTGTGTTACTTTTCTTAAAAGTTGCATTTGATTTTTTGATCTGATAGGAAAATTTCCTTTTTTAGTGAGATGGGAGTTGGCAACATAGTTATAGAGGGACATTATGCCTCCCAGTGTACTGTCAACTACCGTTGCCTCAATTAGCTGCATGGTACTAAAGAGAAGGCATGTTTCATGACTAGTCCATGGTCCGGCTGACGGGTTTGTACTATTAGATGCGAGATACTCCGCACTCCGCCTCTTCTTGAATGGTACAGGACTTTCACGCTTTCTCTTTGCTGGGATTTTCACTAAATCGGTAACTTTATCCGGTTTGTTGTCACAATTCCCACAGTTCCTGCATGAGCTTTTCAGCCCACAACATGCTCTTGCGCGTACACATGGACATTTGGTTTTTCTTTTCCCATCTACACAAGCCACGTATTCCCGATTTTCTCTGCTTTTATCGACTCCACACCTGCAGGATACGCTGTTAGAGGTTACTTTGCAAAGTTCCTGGCTTTCTTTGTTTCTGCATCCCTTGCATCTACAATCTCGTGTACAGGAAATACGTTTCTCAACACAGGGACAGCGCGTCTTCCCATCCACGGTCGGAATACAAGAGTCCTGATCTTCTTTATTATTCTTGCCACACGAACACACAAGTCTCTTTGTCTCTGTTAGTGTCGACGCTGTGAAAAAATATATTGAAAGGAGATGAAAATAAAAATCCGTTGATCGTTCAGCTCTTCAGCATTAAGAAATGACTCAGTATCTAACTTTTAGTTAATTTTGCAGATACTAAACTTCTCGATTTTGGCGAGACAGTATGTACGATATTAGTAAAAGACAGCTAGTGGTCTGTTATCAATGGTACATTCTCATTGGTTGAGCTACTACTAGGCTATATGTTATAGCCCAAAAGTAGCGAAAAGCGCCGGATTTTGGAGGCAAAAAAGTCGACCTTTAACTATCTATCGCTAAAGTTGTTTGGTCTCGGGTTTTTTGACCAACTAGTTGAACTTTACTAAAACAATTATTCCTCTCGCCTTCATGGCCTCTGAGTAAATAGCCCATTCGGCCTTCGGGCCTCATGGGCTATTGACTCTGAGCCCATTCGGGCTCGAGGATTAATTGTTAAATATTCTTATAAATTGTGGTATTTTTCGCGGGTTTTTTGAATAGAAAAATAAGAAACCCCCTCAAGGGAATTTACTTTTGATAGACGGCGTATTGATAGGATTTCAAATCGCGGGTCTTAAATTTAGGGATTTGTAAGTCTTAAATCCTCCAAATTAAATACCAATAGGATATATATTTTACTATTCTGCGTTTTGAGGATAACCCTCAGAAATGTTACTAATTCTCCTTATGTTGATGGGACTTTTATTTAAGATTTAAAAGCAACTTTTCCCCTAGAATAATATTATTTTTATTATTGATCCTCCCATTAAACTATTTATTTTTTTGAGATTTGTGGCTCTGGGGGAGCATCAAAGTTTAAAACTTTGCAGATTTTCACTCGTCACAGGGCAACAAGCACACTAACTCTCTTGTTGTCGGGCTTAGCCATGTTACCTGTATCTTTTTCAGCAGGAAGGGTGCCATCATAGTGCCCTGGACCAAATGCGGTATATGCTATGTAGATGGCATTGGTGATCAGTGCGTCGTCGGGTATGAATGGCACGTAAGGGGAACCATTGATACTGGTCACAACAATTATGGGCACTTGAAGTATGTCAGAGCATACTTTTATAATCAAATCCCCGACTTCACCGCAAAATGTTCCAGGTTCTCTAAATCTTTCAGTCTCCGTGTTCATTTCGTCAGAAGGAATGCCAGTGAGCATTTGATAATGTTCGTTGCTCTGAACATTATTGACAAAAAGTTGACGGAGCTGATTTACATCTTCGTCGGCACTTCTCCCAAGTCCCAGGTACGAAATATGCTGACAAAGTGCTGAATTTGGGTCACTCCATTGGTTTGTCTTTCTCACTTGAGAAATAATTGTTCTAAAGGCACAATCTCCGTCACCGACGACTTCATCCCTTTTGAGACTAAAACAGTCTAGATTTCGCTGCAGTGTTTCTCTCTGTGTCTTATTTCTGTGTCATCTTCAGCATAGCAACTATTGACTAAGACTTGTTTACTACCCACTTGCATTATTGGAATATCAAATGCATTAAAACAACGATCCCGACATTCGCTGTTGACTTTACTTAAAATCGAATGCAACTTGGACATGTTTTTCAAAAGCAGACTGGCGATGGACTCGTTAAGAGTGTCCTCGATAGTTTCAATGACTACTACAGCTTCTTCAACAGTTTCGTCTGGGTATACTTTATTTCCTTCGTATGGTGTCTTCCAAGCGTCATCTAACGTGACTTTCCCCCCACTGTTAGTGTTAAAGTGGGGATTTTTATCATTTACGTTCCTTGACGTGTACTGCGAGAAGAGTGGCACGAAGGGAATTACTCTTGAATTCTGCTTATGTTTTTTCGCGCTTTTCCTGCAGTTCATACTATAGAATAATAAAGTTATAATAGCAATTGCTATTTCGGGACCCGTGGTAGTAGCACCGCATAATAATGATTTATTTAATGTGTTATGAAGACTCTCATTCGATTCCGTTCCTTCACCCGGTTTTAAGCCAGATAAACAACCTTTTTTTATATGCACGCTTAAGTGGTCGAGTTCCAAACGTGCTTTCTTCATTTCTTCCATGTTCAAGAACGATTTCCACCTTTCACGGAAAGAATACAAATTTTCAGTTACCACTTTCCAATCAGGTGTGGGTAGCTGACGGACCTCGTCGCAGTCTCCATTTGCTCGAAATATCAGACCCAATTCTTTTGAAAATCGTTTGGAAAACTCAGATCCCTT
This sequence comes from Porites lobata, assembly GCA_942486035.1. Classification (NCBI taxonomy): domain Eukaryota; kingdom Metazoa; phylum Cnidaria; class Anthozoa; order Scleractinia; family Poritidae; genus Porites; species Porites lobata. The sequence goes on from CALNXK010000034.1 coordinate 4,217, forward strand.
TGGTATCTTTTTGATGACTCGTTGAATTGCATGGAATAAGTCTAGTTTTACTTCTACATCTGGAAAAACTGACCTGTAGAGTGTTCTTACTTTGCAACAGTCGTCCACTATTACTGTATCCAAAGCATTACCTATCTGCTCCTTAAGCTCAACGAGTAACGACCTTATTTCTTCAAAGCCTGTGGTTCTCGTTAGACGCCAACTGAAAACTTCGTGCCTCTCGTTTAGCACTATAAAAAGATTTTCAAATTGTTTCACAAATTTATCATCGCTACTTCTTCTTGCTCCAATGTATTTACTTATTTTAAACGTATGATCACATGAAATGACCCTGCTGTGTAATGCACGTTTCTTCATTTCCACTTCATAGTACGGTTCTTTTTCTTGAAAATCCGCAAGAAAAATATGCATCAACAAAACATTGCTAGGAAAGGAAAACATGGGATCGGCGTAAAATTTCTCGTACAATTTGCCAGTATCTGTAACATTTGACTTCGCTGATAACGTATATCGTCTAAGTCGGTGTGAAAATTCCTTAAAGTTTATTGCAGCCAATCCCTCACAAGTTTTCAGAAAGCTCACACCTTGTAAGATCTGTGTCTCTAAATGATCAACGAGGTTTTTACTGCACGCAGATCGTTATAGCATTAGTATTGGGAAACAGGCATGGCTATAAAGACTTGGGATACTTCTTAGAATCGTCTCACTACCCGACAAATATCTGTGTGGCTTTTCTTTGTGTCGGCATAGATATATCCGCTGTACCATTAGTACAATACCTCTCAAATCATAAACAAGGAATGAGCGCGATAAAGTTTGAGGCAGCGCAAATTCACTTTTTAAGTGACGTTTTCGTAGCCGTCGCCGTCGTCGTTGCGTAAACTCCCTAATCTTAACTTAAGTTCGGTCGACCCAACTGATTAGAGTTTGGTGCGTCTCACGAAAGTTTTGACGTTTGTCCTGGGCTTAAATGGTGTAAATACTCTTACTCTCTACAAGATTATACAGCTTAAGTTAACCTAATATGGGAAAAAGTTGTCTTTCATTTAGCCTTCCACCATGAAAAACCAAAAAGGAAAAAGCGTAACCTTAAAGGCAAGAGAAAAAAGAGTAACGACGATAGCGGCCCAGGTAATGAGATCAGTACGAAAATAATTTTGAAATTTGAAAATGCTGCGGTAAATTAAGAAATGGTGCATTTCAAATTTGGAGGGGGTGGTCTTTTTTACTAGGGATTTTACCTTTCGCATAAATATTTTAAATTTGATATGTATTATCTTTGTCACGTGACTTGCCACTTCCATTTTTGACTTTTTATTTCAATCCAAATTTACACCACATTATAAATAACACTTGTAATTTATGACTATTGACATAAAGTTTGTGGAATTAATCGGGGTTTTCTTAAATTATTTACGTTTTGTGAACTATAACGTTTATTCTTAAGAGGGAGACTGGGGCGAGAAAAAATCTAATAATTACGAAGGAATGCATCATTTCACAAATACCCGATTAATGTAGCTTATTTCACTGTAGATTTAATATTATGGAAGGAAAAACGATTGTGATCACATTCATTAAAGTTGTGTAATCTGCAAAGCCCAAATTTTGCATAATTGTGGGCGTGGCTGGTAGAGTTTAAGGTACAAAGTCGTTTCGGTCTTAAACACAGCGGTCTTAGGTTAAAACGAAGAAAGATACTGGAAAAAAGAAGATCAAATCACAGAACCCCGCATGTAACAAGGACCCATGCCTTAATTCACCTGAGTGTGTAAAAAAAAAATATGGCAAAGTGGTTAACAGGAATGTTGTAAACGCTTACTGGCCTTTAAAAGAATCAGCTTCTCCTTGATTTTCACGTGGTACTGAGGTTCTCAAGTTACTGATGTAGCATACGCAAGAGGTAAAGTATATAATAATGCACCGTAACTGTTATGATTGTTTCTCACCAGCCAAGAAAAAGCAACCGGGACATTATTTCACTGACGTCGATAGTTGGGACTAATCAACTGTTTTACAGATCTTAGAAGGTAACACCAGTGACTAATGATCCACTTAGCGTTCGTATGTAGGAGTCCCTCCTCCCTGGGTTCGGTGACGGTTCAAAGCGTTTATAATTAACCGATGACGGTTTTCTGCAAATAACGTATGGAAGGATAATACCGTCCCTATCATAAGTTTTAGCTTCAGAAAAGGCTAATAAAAAATTTTAGATTCGTCTAACAATTTAACTGCGATTTTCGAGGATTGTCTTTCCTGCATAGTACCAAGATATTGCGATATTTGAACAACAAGATCCCTGAAAAGAGGAAATGTTCCCTAGAATCTTCTAAGGAAAATTGGGTTACGTAACGCCCGGCCGTATCCTGGAAATTACGTCTACATCCGTCAGAATAGCTAACAATGAGTTTCAGATGACACATTTTCGGTCTGCAGCTGCCCATAATATTTTGCGTTAAAAACAGTATCATGAATGTTATACTGACTAATTACCTTTATATCTACACTTTAGGTTCGTATTTGGTGACACTGGCATGATCACTGCGTCTAAGAAGTAAAAACGGATAATAAAATGACTCACCTCGCCGGGGCGTTTTTTTTTTTTTTTTTACATTTCAATACAAGTGTGAATAACATGGAATCGGCGGATAGAGGAAGAAGAAAGCCTAAAAGTTACTGTATAAATGATATTTAGCATTTTATGGCAATACTATTTCCAAGAGAGAGAATCTGACGCTTTCAAATTGTACAGGAAAATAAGCATTGTAAACGCTAGTAAAGTTTGATTGAATAAATGTTGTTGTTCGAACGGAAATATTGTAAACTGTATGTTTTTAGTTCTTTCTTTGGTACCTCTTAAAATAAATCACCTCTTCTTAACCCACTTTAATCGACCAAAATAAATATATTAGGGAGTAAAGACGACGACGTCAAGGCAGAGATTCAAACGTGAGCAAAAGTCGTCGTTGCAAACTTTGAACACACCTGTTTTCAGTTGGACCCCCCTCAATTTTTCAAATGTAGGCGACGTTTCTTGGAGTTGAATTCCTAAGGAATTTATCCATGTTCAAAAACCGAGTCGTCGTATGACCAAGCACTCCATAAACCGTCGCCTTAGACGGTTTCACGCCGTAGTCGTGCAATGTCGACGTCAAAGAAATGCCGGCAAGCGAGATGCATGTGCAGAGCCGTAAGGTTTCCTGATAAAAACAATTGCTTTTTGACGTTGCTTTTGTCGTTAACGTCGTGATTGTCGCAGCCTAATATTAAGTAGCTACCACGTAGATTTAATTAGAACTATGTAAATTTAAGCTACATATACAAAAACTGTACAAATAAAAGAGTTGATTCAACAAAAATATCACTGAAAAGCACTGATCACGCAATACAAACTAAGACCTATAAGCTAAGAAACCCCATGACCCTTAAAGGGGAATTTCCGTTGTTAAGCTTATATCCCTACTGTTCTTCCTTTCAAATCTTGTACGGTAGACACTTTGGAACACCCTAGTGGATTTCTGAAACAGTTGCCCCTCAAGTTACATTCCGGCAAGTGTAAGCTCACACTTGGGAGATTAACGAATTCTGAGCGAAACGCTCGTCCTTGTTCACCAACAGGACGATTCTCTACCCTATATATAAACAAGCCTACATAGCTCTCGACTGACAATCATTACACCCACTACAGCGATTACAACAACTACAGCGACTACACAACTACACAACTACAGCAACTACACAACTACAGCATCTACAACAAGTACAGCAACTAGAGCAACTACTAGAACTACAATAACTACACAACTACAGCAACTACAGGAACTACAGGAACTACACAACTACAGCAACTACAACAACTACAGCAACTACAGCAACTACACAACTACAACAACTACAACAACTACATCAACTACAGCAACTACACAACTACACAACTACACAACTACAGGAACTACACAACTACAGTAACTACAACAACTACAGTAACTACAAGAACTACAATAACTACACAACTACAGGAACTACAGGAACTACAGCAACTACAGCAACTACAACAACTACAGGAACTACACAACTACAGCAACTACACAACTACAACAACTACAACAACTACACAACTACAACAACTACAGGAACTACACAACTACACAACTACAGGAACTACACAACTACAGTAACTACAACAACTACAGTAACTACAAGAACTACAATAACTACACAACTACAGGAACTACAGGAACTACAAAACTACAGCAACTACAATAACTACAGAAACTACAGCAACTACAACAACTACAATAACTACACAACTACAGCAACTACACAACTACAGCAACTACAACAACTACAATAACTACACAACTACAGGAACTACACAACTACAGCAACTACAACAACTACAGCAACTACAACAACTGCAGTAACTACAAGAACTACAATAACTACACAACTACAGGAACTACACAACTACAACAACTACAGCAACTACAACAACTACAACAACTACAACAACTACAGCAACTACAGGAACTACAACAACTACAGCAACTACAGCAACTACAACAACTACAATAACTACACAACTACAGGAACTACACAACTACAGCAACTACAACAACTACAGTAACTACAAGAACTACAACAACTACACAACTACACCAACTGCAAGAACTACAATAACTACACAACTACAGCAACTACAACAACTACAGCAACTACACAACTACAACAACTACAGCAACTACAGCAACTACACAACTACAGCAACTACAACAACTACAGCAACTACAGCAACTACAACAACTACAGGAACTACAGGAACTACAGCAACTACAGGAACTACAAAAACTACACAACTACAAGAACTACAGCAACTACATAACTACAGCAACTACAACAACTACGGCAACTACAGCAACTACAACAACTACAGCAACTACAAGAACTACAATAACTACACAACTACAGCAACTACAACAACTACAGCAACTACACAACTACAACAACTACAACAACTACAGCAACTACACACCTACAGCAACTACAACAACTACAGCAACTACAGCAACTACAACAACTACAAGAACTACAGGAACTACAGGAACTACAGCAACTACAGGAACTACAAGAACTACACAACTACAAGAACTACAGCAACTACATAACTACAGCAACTACAACAACTACGCCAACTACAGCAACTACAACAACTACAGCAACTACAAGAACTACAAAAACTACACAACTACAAGAACTAGACAACTACAAGAACTACAGCAACTACAAGAACTACAGCAACTACAACAACTACAGCAACTACAACAACTACAGGAACTACAGAAACTACAAAAACTACACAACTACAAGAACTACACAACTACAAGAACTACACAACTACAAGAACTACAGCAACTACAAGAACTACAGCAACTACAACAACTACAGGAACTACAGCAACTACAAGAACTACACAACTACAAGAACTACAGCAACTACAGGAACTACAGCAACTACAAGAACTACAGCAACTACAACAACTACAGCAACTACAGGAACTACAAGAACTACACAACTACAAGAACTACACAACTACAGCAACTACAACAACTACAACAACTACAGCAACTACAGCAACTACACAACCACAAAAACTACAGCAACTACAACAACTACAGCAACTACAGGAACTACAAGAACTACACAACTACAAGAACTACAGCAACTACAGTAACTACAAGAACTACAGCAACTACAGGAACTACAGGAACTACAGCAACTACAACAACTACAGGAACTACGATAACTACAACAACTACAGCAACTACAACAACTACAGGAACTACAATAACTACAACAACTACAGCAACTACAGCAACTACAACAACTACAGCAACTACAGGAACTACAAGAACTACACAACTACAAGAACTACAGCAACTACAACAACTACAGCAACTACAGGAACTACAAGAACTACACCACTACATGAACTACAGCAACTACAACAACCACAGGAACTACAGGAGCTACAAGAACTACACAACTACAGGAACTACACAACTACTGCAACTACAATAACCACAGGATCCACAACAACTACAGTAACTACAGGAACTATACCACCAACTAAAACGTTTACCTTTCGCTAGATCATCTGGGAATACTATATACATATGTCTCAGGACATTATACGTAGGGCTTACATGAAGTAGTAACCGCCAGTCTTCTCTATGAAGTATAACAAACTCACGTGGATCGTGGAATTGAAAGTTACAACACCGTAAACGATGGGAAAGAAAACCAAGGTTGGAAAGCAAAGAAAGGATAAATTTTACCATCTTGCCAAAGAAACAGGTACTAGATGTCACTTTTTGGTTCTATTGCCAATACAGACATCTAAAATCAGTTCGCTTTTGTTCAGAAATGGAAATATGTTCAGAAGTTGAATTCACTGCACACTCTTATCTCACAAAACTAGTATTAAGTGTATTTCGAATTTGAGCCAAATTCCTCACATTTTCTTGTTGATTTCAATACAGGTTATCGTTCTCGGTCAGCTTTCAAGCTCATCCAGTTGAATAGAAAATTTAACTTCTTACAGACTTCAAGATGTTTGATCGACCTGTGTGCTGCACCTGGAGGATGGTAATAAGCTTAAAACTTCAAGGCAAAATTTTACTCTTTAGCCGTCCCGATATTCTAAATATACATAGGGGAATTTGATTAACACTATATCTACAATAGCTTTAGTGAAAAAGGTACAGTTTGTACGAAGTCTAGTATATTTTGACCACCATTTCTCCACCCAACTGTACCACCTGATCAGCTGGCGCCAGTTGTTTAAAGCTGGATAGGGCTATTCACTGGATAAGTTTCCCTAATACTGATCCACTGAATAGTGATTTATCTGGTGGATAGTACCATCCATCTTTTGAACAACTACATGCATGTAGGGCCTGATGATCTTGGTACGGCTACCTATCAGCTCACAGATGGTGAGAAGTGAAAAGTCCTTGTTTATTGGTATAAAATCACCAGACAGTGCTGTTTTAAAAATATATTTGAAAAAAAAAACTATTGCAAATTAAAAAATTGCAGTAGAATACAAGTAGAACACATGCACTAATATTAGAAGGCTTGCCATCATTTTCTATCAGATGACTGTTGATTTTTTTCCCTATTGTATACTGTCGGCTAATAGATATCTTGAAACTTCGTCTTTTCATTGCCTTATTAAATATAATTAATTTTGGTTAAATCAAATGATGTTTTTACCGATTTTCTTCCACTTTTTCCTCAAGGCTCCAAGTTGCTTCAAAATTTATGCCTGTGTCAAGTGTAATAGTAGGTAAGCAGCTGAACTGTAGTAATCTCTCTAATAGACCAATTATTCCAATATATTAAAATTCATACTTGGCTGAGAGGCTTGTGGGAATAAAACAAAAAAGAAATCATCTTGAGACTCAGCAATGAACATTTCTTTTGTTTTATTCCCCCAAGCCTCGAACCAAGCATGAATTTTGATATATCAAAAGTGGTCAATTCAACAACATGGAAACAAGTGTTTGCATTACAGATATATTAATTGCTATTGGGTGGAGCTGGATTAAATGAAGTTAAATATCTTCTTGGACAAAACTGGTCATAATAGCCCATAATAGACTATAGGGACTAAGGTCATAGGTTTGACCTTTGTTGGAAAAACTCTTTTTCTTTTTTTGAGTTGCCTGTACAAAGGTCAAGGAAATTAATTGTCATACTACCTTTTTCTATATATATACTTAAAATTTAAGTTATTGAATTAAGTTATTAAGTTAAGTTATTTTTTATTATACTAGGCTAGAGGTTTGTTAGTTGAAAGAAACATCATCCATTCCATGTATGTAGTGAAATGCTGGCCAAAAAGTGTATTTTGGTGCCTGTCGGGAGTAAATAAACTATTAAACAAAACAAACAAAAAGGATGCTTTATTCATTATGCATTTATTGTTCTGTAACTAATTATAAATGTGATTTTATCTTCATTTAAAGGTGTTGACTTGGTTTCGATTAAGCCTATCCATAATGTCATCACTCTTCAAGAGGATATTACCACAGATAGATGTAGACAGGTATTAAAATGCATTATAATAATATCATAAATCTAACTTAATTGTGTAACTGTAAGCTGCTGGTACCATACAAATCCATCATGGCAGTTTGGCCGATCTTAATGCAAAAATTAATGTTCTTCTTCTTCAGACTTCCCTTTTTTAGATCTAGAGACACAATAACCTGAACATTCTTTTTACGCTTGGAAAAATGTTAGAGTAAAGATTTTTGTTGGAGGCAGTAAAGTAATGCAGAAGTAATTAAAGGGGAAGATGATGTTGTATATATCAAGCAAGTAGTATTTCTGAACTTATTTACAGACATACTTTGAAATTAATTAAGTTTCTTTCCATTTCCAGCTGATAAATAAAGAGCTTCATACTTGGAAAGCAGACTGTGTGCTTAATGATGGTGCCCCAAATGTTGGCTCAGCATGGATACAAGATGCTTTCACCCAAGGTATGTTTATGAAAAAGCCTTTTTTCAAGAAAAAATTGAAGTAGATGTTTGATATATAATCTGCCGCCCCCCCCAACCCCTTAGCAGGAATCAAACCCATGACCTTCCAGTTACTGATTGGACAGTCTCACCACTGAGCTATGGGTGATACACACGGTGAGGAGGGCACAGGATTAGATGAGAATGAATAAAGTACAACCGAGCTTGTGTTGTGGTGGTTTTAATATTTAACACATTACATTTCATCTCGAATTTTTAAGGCTCAAAAATTCTGTATGGGATTTTTTGGTGGTTAATCTTTGGTCCAGGGATCATCCCCATCACTTGAAATCCAGAGTACCCCCCTGCCCAGGGCTTTGTCAAGCATTCATCCCCCACATGAGGAACACGTGACGAAGCCCTAAGAACGTAAATGTCTAGTATGGGAGGCTACATGGTTGTACATGTATGTACATTGTAGGCTGTAACGTATAAATTGACAAATTTTTATATATGTGTGGTAACAAATTTGTGTTCTGGTGTAATTTTACCCAGCTCAGCTGACCCTCAGTGCTCTCAAGTTAGCTTGTGATTTCTTGCAAGAAGGGGGATGGTTTATTACCAAGGTGAGCTAATGTAAAATAATGTATAACCTAATATTTCTATCAAGTTATTCCATGTGTACAGTACTGTAATAGTCACTGATAGCAAGTATTACCCTTCCTAGATCTCGGTTTTCAGGTGTAAATAACTGCTAGTAAAAAACATTCAGCTGTACATGTATGGTCTGTCAATAGGTATTTCGGTCTAAAGATTATCAGCCACTGCTGTGGGTGTTTCAGCAACTGTTCAAGAAAGTCCACTCTACAAAGCCACAAGCATCAAGATCAGAATCTGCGGAGATTTTTGTTGTTTGCCAGGTATGGTACCTTAACAAAATTTGTGAAAACAAAATGATAACAGCTAGTTGACTTTTGACCTTCAGAATTTGCGTGTTTTTGAAAGGCACAGTAAAGTTGGTGTCAGCCCCCTTATAATATATTGCTTTGATTTTTAAAAGGGTTATATAGCTCCAGCCAAGATTGATCCCAAGTTGTTGGATCCAAGACACATCTTCAAAGACGTTGAACCTGAAGGAAAGAAGAAAATCAGCATTTTGCAAGTAGAGGTAAATGTACATTATTTAGTTAATGCAGTTGTACCAAATTGCCCATCCCTTTAGTTACATAACTTGTACATGTTGGTATTCTATCTCAGTTGTAACTACTTCAATTTTATAGTACATGTATTTTGAGCTGTAAGTATATAAAATATTTCTTGGCTGAATTATTTTGGTCTTTCTGCATTTTTGTCTGAGTCCACAAATTAAACTATGATGAGGCTGTACAAAAGAAACTTTTTTTTAAAAAAAAAAATTGTTAGAATTTTCCATTAAATTTTTTTTTTCAAAAAAGGGGGAAAAAGCTGTATAATTAATTTTACATTCATTCACTTGAACTGTTAGATGTGAATGTTTCATTTCTTTTTTATTTATAAATTATTTTTCAGAAACAGAAAAAAGCACGTGCTGAGGGTTATGAGGAAGGTGACTACACTCTCTTCAGATCAGCCACAGTTTCTGAGTTTCTTCAAACGCAGCATCCTTTAGAGGTGCTGAGTGCAGTGAATGAGGTATGTTTTTTGTGCATGTGTTTACAATAATATTAGTTTTGCAAGCAGTTTTGCTTGTAGTAACATGTATGTTTGCATGTACACCTCATTGTATGTAAATATTTTATTTCTTTATTGCTATTTTTATATATATTTTATTCTAAGGAACAAAATTTTCTTGACAATGTCCAGAGCAGAAACACAATCTTTTTGATAAACTGTGGCACTCATGTTCCCTTGCTAAAGGTGCCTGGTTAGTGTACAGTGGAGGTACTCCCCTCACTAAGGACGTAATGGTAGTGGTGGTGGTACCCTTTATTGAAGGTGTATGTATAATTATTGTAGGGGTGGTATGAGTGTACTTTTCTAGAGGTGTCTGTTTAGTTATGTGTACACAGTGATTACAGTACCCTTACACTAGGTATCCATTCCTTTACTGTTTCTGCCTGTATAGTGCAGGTAGTGGTGATGTATTCCTTTGATGGAGGTGTCCACATATGATTTAATTGTTCCTCATTAGTTGAAAGTGTCCTTTAGCTGACTGTATTTCTAGTCAATAACATCATGACTTAACTGACAAATGGCCAATGATGTCACAACTTAATAGGCCAATCATGTCAATAACCAGACCTTAATATTTATTAACCATCAACTCATGTGATACAAATCACTTTGGCTCTCAAGATGACTACCACACAGGTAGTCGAAATGTCAGTCACAGTCAACAACAGTCCTTTTCAGTACTACACTCACTCAGACAATCATATTCCACCTACTTATGTCTTTTACCTGGTGTAAGATTTTTTTTGTCTTGATAATTTGCTTCTTCATTTTCATGACCTTAGATTATATTTGATGACAAGAAGTATACAGAACACAATCTGACAACAGTGGAGGTCAAAGAAGCTTGCAAAGACATAAAAGTTCTAGGCAAATCAGATATAAAGTGAGTTTAACAAAATTGTTGTGCATTTCAATAGTTTTGACACATATAATGTCCAAAGAGAGCTTAAGGATAAAAGGTAATTTATTTTGTTTCATAAAAAATGTGACATCTCTAGCTGCTTAATTGACTACGTAATGAATACACTGTATTATCTTGCAGGTACTGGTAACATTTTGTTCTCAGTTTGAAACATTGTGAAACTTGTTTGGTTATTTTAATGTAATGTAACAAATAGAGAGATCAGAGGTATAACATTTACACTGTACCTTGTTTAATCATATACAGGAATCTTTTAACTTGGCACAAAGCTTTGCAGAAAGAATTTTTTGGAGATGATTCTAAGGCTGACAGGTTTGTAGACAAAATGCAAAGAAAATTCCTTAGATTTTATGTGTATCTAGTTTATTTTGTGAAATTATCTGCTTATTGTTTCCCTCTTAACCTTTATCAACAGGGTCCAAGACACTGAAGAATTCAAAAAGACTGAGGAGGTTAGATGTAATGAATTAATGTTGGACCACTTCTATATGGACAAATCTTTATTTAGTACAAACAGTAACAACTGTTGTATTGGTCCCAAAGATAACAAATTTCATGCTACCCCTACTTCCTGGACATCTCTGTATTTGTGGACACTGGTTGCTGACCCTTTAGTGTCACTTTTTTGGCAGAACTTTTGCACAGTGGTATTTGTGATGCAAATTATAGTTATTATAATAAGCTCATTGAATTAGTACCTAACTGGAATCAGTTTAGGCTTTCACTGGAAATAAAATGCATTATAGTTTGGCTTTGACTCCAGATTGCTCCAAACATATTCCTGAACAGTCTCCCTTGAATGTTGACAATAATTATCATTGCTTTTTAGGAAAGTCTTGAGAAGACCATTCAAGGGCTAAAAGAAGAAGAAGCCGCACTTATTAAAAGGTACTAGCATGTGTAGATTTTATTAATTTTTGTTTCACATTTTGTGCACTGAGACTGGGTAGTAATTCTGACACATTGTTTTGTATAGAAATGGGTATAGCAGTCTCTAAAGAGCATATGTTGAACAACCTTGAAAAAGATAGAAGTAAAAATAAGAAAATTATAACCAGAAGAGAGAAGACAAGAAATCTGTGTTCACCTTAATGTTAGGAGAAGTGTCTGAACTGATATCCAAACACTGAGGAGTGTATTGATTTGCAAAAGAAATTAACACAGCGGTGAACCAAAAGAACCGTGTGTTATTTATCAGTCACATAAACCTGGGTAACAATAAATATTTATAAACTGAAAAGTGTTTTTTAACAAGTCGGTGTGTGAGATATCTGACATAGCTCTCCAAATAATCACTATTTCTTGAACAAATCTTGATGATAATTTACATCAAGTTCCCTTTCCCTGATGCAAATTTAACCTTGTGGATGCTATGCCTTGTCCAGATTTTTTTTTTGTTATATCGTAATCGTTTGTATTCCTTGTTTCCAGACAAAAGAGGAAAGTTCAGCAACAAAGGCAAAAATTGCAGGAGAAAATGAGACTTAAAATGATTTTGCCAGGAGATACAAGAGAAGTGGAGACTGATATGGAAGTGTTTTCTCTTGCAAACATCAAAAGTAAACAGGTATTAACTGCAAAAGTAACAATGTATGTGCGTTAAACAAAATGCGCAGCGATGTTCCTCGTGTTTTACAACAATTGTTATGGGCACAACTGTCTAAACTAAAGGGCTTTTTTACCTTATGTTATTCGAGTGGTAGAAAATTTCCTTACATACCAAATTTTGCAATCTCTTAGCATCTTGAGAACGTAGATGAGGCAAAAACTGATGAACTGTACTTGGAAGATGATAAAGAAGAAAGCAGCGAAGAATTGGAGATGCAGTCTGGCTCAGAAGATGACAATAGCGATGAAGAGCTGGGCAACCACGATGATAGTGAGGACGATGAAGAATTAAAATTTGACGAAGTTGCAACAAAATCAAACAGTGAAAACCAACAAAGGTTGTATTATCTGATCACTTATATATACACTGTATTTAAGCCCTTGCAGTTCCAGGGTAGACCAGAATATAGCTCTAATCTGACCCACTTAAGCGCTATATGTGATCCAAGTCACATATAGCCCCTGCTAAGTGGAGACATTTTGCGAATTTAAAAATCAGAACGCCTTACCATTAGTTACAGAAATGAAAAATAATCTTCCTTAAACTCGGCAGTGTTTATAGCTTAATGGCCGTGCAAAAAGCTGGAAGAAAAAAATTGAAACAAAACGTAATAAGTTATGAAGTTGCAGTTGTTAGAAGGCAGACAGATTGACGTGCATACATACATACACTCTTTACAGGTAGCCATTACAACACTGAACAAGGATCACGAGGGTATCCGTATATTAAGATCTCTCCTTAACTTGACTTGATCGTCAGTTCTTTTTCATCGACAGGGAGAAGAATCCGCTCTTAGTAGATCTGGAACCTGAGGTTCCGCTCACAGCCAAAGCAAATATGTGGTTTGAAAAAGTAAGTTATTGTTCTACAGTATCTTAATTTTTATGATTATTACAACTAAAATCACGGATTGTGTGAGTGCCTTGCGGTCCAACTCGCGAAGAAGTATCTTTTTAGCGCTAATCATATAATACGGTATTTTTCAGGATGTGTTCAAAGGTTTAGAAGACGAAGCGGATGAAGACCTGGAGATTTCTCAAATGGTAGAAGAATACAAAAAGAAAGGAGGAACTATTCTAGGTTGGTTACTACCGTTTTTTTCTTCTGTAACGAAGTACCGGTAGGAAAAAAGTTACCAATTCACTTAAGGAAAACGGCGTTTCGCTTGTGTCGCTAGCCGGAGAGAAGGAATCTTGGATAGAAGTCATCCTTTATGTGGGCTTAAATATCAATTGCTTTATTTCTTTTTAAAATTTTATTGTGTTTCAACACCATATATGGGTTGAGTTTGTTGTTGACTCCCATACTTGCTACAAGAGGTTTTCCTCCTGGCTAAGTTGTTCAAAGCTGGGTTAAGATAACCCAGGGTTAGTGCGAATTTTGAATTCAGAAATAAATGCTAAAAAGCAAATTCAGTTTAATTCTTTTGGTCTGCATTTTGGTGACTGGATGCTCCAAAAAGAAAAAGAACCCCGGATTAAAATTTAACCCCAGGTTAGCGCTAATCGTCCTTCAAACAACTGGGTCCTGCAGGTGCTAAGGTTTTCACCTCTCCTCAATACCCAACATATTCATTTGTTTATTTTTTTTTTTATTGTTTTGCCACAGAAAGGAAATCGGAATCGACTCCTGCTGATCAACAAAGAGGAACAAAGCGGGGAGGAAGCAATAAAACAACCAAAGATGCGAAAAAAGTTCGCTGGAGAGATGATGAAGAGAGCAGTGACGAAGAAGGCGATAGCACTGTTGATAGTGAAGATGAAATCTCGCTAAATAAAGCAAAACAAAAGAAAAAAGAAACTCAAAACACCAAACAAAAGGATTTTGAGGTCGTTCCAATAGAGGACAACAGTAAGTATATTTTTTTGAGTAAATGTGCCACAATGTTTTACCCTGTGTAAGGAAATTGGGATTCCGGAATCCGGGAAATTTTTGCCTGTGGAATCCAGAATTGGAGAACATTTTCTTATGGAATCCGAAATCCTGGACATTGGAATCCAGAAGACAGCTCAAGGAATCCACAATTCCACTAACAATGGGAATCCAGAATCCAAGTTCTACTGACAAAGACTAGCATTCAGTACCTGGAATCTGGAATCCATAGCGTGGAATCCAGAATCCAAGACTGTCTTAGATTCCCTAACATGGGGCGAAATGTTACGGTAATCATTTCAGTTGGAAATGTCTTTAAAATAAGTGGCGATCATTTACTTATTTTGTTTCGTTTAACAGGTAAATATTTAAAAAACTTGACTCCTGAAACTTTGGCATTGGGACACAAGATGGCTTTTTCGCGAAAAAACAAAAGGGATATCATCGACAGTGGTTATCACAGGTGATTTAGTTAATAACAGAGTACACTGGAAACCTGAATCTTCTAAATTTTCTATCGTCGGTCACAAACCACAAATTACAGGGGCGGATCCAGGAATTTTTTATTGGGGGTTAGGGGTACAATCTTTGAATCGGAAAACACTGTTTTACCGGTGTTTATGGCAAATTAATTCAACCCCCATACTACGGTCTCCCAGCTTGACTAGTTTTTATCGGTTGAAAGAACGAGGCTATAGGTCAAGTTGTCGCCATATCGACTGTTTTGAGAGGCGAGCAAATGTTTCTGTTAACGCCGGTCAGATACCACTGCTTTGCGAGCTGATACGAGCAGACCATTAGAGGATACCCTCCCAGAATTACATGTTTGAATATGCCTGAAATTTAATTGTTCCAAAATGTACCGCGTGTTTTAATAAATTAAAAGGTCAGCCTGTTGAATCGTGTGATAAAGGATCTTATCGATGCATACCCTTTGAGCACAGGTTTGTCTCTTGCATGGCTTTTACCGTTTACGAAGTCGTTAGCGACGCTTGTCTGTCGCTCGAACGACTTCGTAAACGCTAAAAACCGTGAAAAAGAGAAACGTCTGCTCGTAGGGCAGTCGATGCAAGAATTTCAGTGACAAGTAGTAAAAACAACCGCGAAACTGTTGGGGGGGAGGTGGAGTTCCGGATCCCCCTCCTCTCTACGAATTGTCAATGACTAATTTTGTCTTTAGATGGGCATTCAATGATGCAAATCTTCCTGAGTGGTTCGTGGAGGACGAAGCGAAACATTACCAGAGGCAGCTTCCGGTTTCCAAAGAGATGGTTGCGGAATACAGAGCAAGAATGAAAGAAATAAACGCCAGACCAGTGAAAAAAGATCGCAGAAGCAAAAAGCAAGGAAAAACGAAAGGTAAAAAGCTATTGTTTGTGACGAAACAGGTTAAGTGCAGCGGGACACGAAAACGAGTGTGCGGGAAACCTGACTAGGGGACTGTTTCTTGAAACTGTCGACTTTTGGAACGAAAAAACCCTCTTTTGTGAGCATGATACTTTCAACAATTTGAATTGAAAATGATCCAAATTGTTTTGATAATGAGATTATTAAACGAAGCAAGTTCGTGTTTTTCGTGTTTTTACGGGCTCGTAAAGTTATCGGGGCCATAAAAGAAATGCTGAAGTTGTGGAAACTTGGGGCGTTGAAGCGAGGAAGATAAAAGGGGGACCTCCTCCCACTAATTATGAGCTAGATAAATTATGAGGAAATTTTTAGGAATACTACACCTGGTTGGGTGATAAATGGAAAGGCAATTCTTGACGATTCAACAGCTGCAATGTTAAGAAGAAACGAGTCAGTAGTCGTGGTGAAGATTACTTGACCGACTATGTTCATCACGGCAGCACAAACCCCCAAAATACACTTATTCGCAAGAAACCGCTTATTATGCCGGTTTTAGGGATTTGTTATTGACGTTATTGCGATAAACCTATTTTGTTAGGAGATGAAACGACTTGAGAAGGCACGTAAAAAAGCAGAGGCTATTTGCGATACAGTTGATGTGTCAGAAAAAGAAAAAATGAACCAAATAAGAAGGTAGGTATTAAGATAAAAAATTAGGCCTTCTCTTTTCTGTTGCTGCAGATTACGATCAAACATCCAACTACGGTTAATGTCATAAGATTTTATGGTTGAAAATTTGTTTTGACTATTGACGTTATGATGTCTAACTGTGTCAGATTCTTCGTGCCCCCCTACCCCAATTTTTTTTGGGAAATTTTACTTAAAAGAAGACTTAATTTTGAAGGAATATTTGGACGAGTGAAGCGAGGCTCGCGAGAACGCGCGAGCGAGCGGTGAAGCCGCTTCGCTTGCCCAAATAGGAGACCTTGCTCGCAGGCTAGGATACCCGATGCCCCCCCCCATGGGAGTGGGCCTCCAGCAAAACGTCTGCGTGAGTACGCCACCAGCTCTGATAGCGTTCGTGGCCTGTCACTTTCAAACGTGTTCCAACGGGCCTGGCATGAATGAAAAAAGGTCATTATATTCTTGATTCGCAACCATGTGACATGTCTTTCATGTTGGTTGACAGAACAATAGACCTTTTTTTTTCCTTTGAAAAAAGATTTGAGTTTCCAGTAGAGGGAAAAGCTTGTGTTCTTTCCAACCAACATGGCCACCTTTAAGTTAGCTGTAAACCAGCAAAAGCTGAGGTCGTTACGATCTCTCCGATTTTAATGAACCATTGTCTGGTCCTGTAGGTAATTGTAGTCTTTATCCTATTCTCTTTTCAGTTTGTATAAAAAGGCTGCTCTAAAAGGCAAACCCAAAGAAGTAAAGTACGTTGTCGCCAAGAAAAGCCAGGGTAAGAAGTTTTTTCTCTGTCCTAAGTATGAACGGCATTATTTTGTTCGCAACTTTTGACTGACAGTTTTTAATTCAAAATTTTGTTTGGTTTGTTAGACTTAACTTATTTGTAGCACAAAAAATATAGCAGTATTGAGGTCGAACTCCATCGTCAAATCTGTCCTTCAAAGCACTGGACTTAAACTTCTCTACCCGCGCTAAGCTTCTTTTATATTTTATTTTGTTTTATTTTATGAGTGGAGGAGAGGGAAAGAGATACAGGGAGAGGGCATGATCGGCTAACTGTGGATCGTGACACGATCTAAGTATTTGCATGCCTTCGGTAAACACAGGGCAGTGTACTCCTGATTGGAAAGATAAAACAAAACTCCCTTGGTTTTTTTCGTGCACTTTACGCTTGTTTTACTGCGTTCAACAATCAGCAGCAACATGTACTAAAATACAGAAGAACACTAATCTTTTCGAAGTGGGACTCAGGGTAACTGAAACAAGGGCAGCGTCTTTGTTGCGCCGAACTAGATGTAGACAACTTTTGACTCCATATTTACTTGAAAATTTTGACACCGACTTAACGCGAAAAGAAAGAATTTTTAAGGCACGAACTTGTGTGACACTCCTGGCCACACTTCCACGTGGCAAATTCAGAATACAAAACAGCAATGTTACCTGTAAAAACTTTATATAAAATCTGAACTTTATCTAAGCTTTTTGTTTCTTTTTTCAGCTGCAAAGCGAATGAAGAGACCCGCGGGAGTGAAAGGCCCTTATAAGATTGTTGACCAACGGATGAAGAAAGATTTAAGAAGCCAAAGGGCGAAAGATAAAAGAAACAAACGGAGTGGAAAGAAAAGCAGATGATACATAATCATAACATAATTCTAGTTATTTATTTCCTCATTCGTATGTTGCAGGTATGTGTATAATAATACAATTCGATGAGCAAAGTAATTCTTCATTCGGCAAAAAGGTCAAGAAACACTGGCAGTTCTTCGTATGATTAAGGAGACTGATGTATTTTTTCTAATAATGAATACAATGTAAAATATCAAAACATCTACGCGCAGCCGGAGCATGTACAGCTACAAGGTGGTCGAGGTTTGAAAGTTTTACGCTAAACTTTAAAAGTTATAAGTTTGCTATATTTTGAAAATAGATACAGTGATACATACCTTGAAATAGTCTATGTCAAGATTGTCCAAAGGTTATAATAAAATAATTCATGACCTTATAAAGTTCGAAAGTTTTGGTTGTTTTACTTTATTTCTCTATCAGTTACAAAAATCCCGTGCGCTAACCTTTCAGTTTTCTGGATAATATTGTCTTACACAAGTCTTGTCCTTTGATTAAGGGTACGTTTTTTAAGTATATTCATAGAAGAGCCAGACCTAGTGTTGTTTTTACTAATAGTACTAAGAATGAACTTGGGGATATTTTTTGAGCGTTGGGAGTTCGGTTGAGAGATCTAGAATTTTTGGAACATTGAGCAAACATTGTCTTCATTTTCTACAATGAAATGCATGAATCTTTCGGATCTCTAGACTTTCAGAGATCAGGTAAAAATAGTTTTTAAAATACAAACTGTTTAAGCCAGAGGACGCGAAGTCCCAAAAAAATATAGTTTTTCAAACTCTGAAGGCAACTGAATATTTTAACTTCATTAAATCAATAGTCTAGCGGCAGATGTTCAAGTTCATTCTTCAGTCGAAATATTCTCTTGCGTCTACTCCTCTGTTGGAGAAGTTCTTGGCGAAGTTGTGAAACTTTAGTTTTTAGTAGAGTTATTCTTCTTTCCGCAGCCTCAGCCCGTGTAGTTGCTTCTTGAATATTCTCTTCTAAATTGTGTATATTATAAACGAAAATTTCTTCGCGTTTGTGAAACTGCTCCTCCTTGATTTTCAGTCTTTCCAAAAGCCCTTTCCTAGTGATGAGCCGGCTGGTTAGGTCGGCAGTCTTACGCTTCGCCTTCATCTCTGCGATTTTTGCCATTTGAATCTCTCTTTCACACAACTTAGCTCGGGTTTTCAGTTCTATGGTCTTATTTTCATAATCCATAGCTTTAGCGCGCGCTTTATTCATTGCAATCTCCAACTCCAGAGTTTTTCGAAAATTCTGGGTGTCATTACGTGTAAGTTCTTTGCAGATTTCTGTTTTTTCACGCAGAACTTCGTCTAACTTTTCTAGTCGATGATGTTTCCCCTCCAGAAGCACGTGAGTTTTCTTTAACTTGTCTTTTTTCAGCGTCACTTTTTCATGAATCAGTGCCATGTCTTCCAAAAGAATATCGTGTCTCTGTTCCTTCACTTTCAAAACCTTCTCAGCTCTTCGACTTCTTTCCTCTGCAAACTCGATCTTATTCCTAAAGTCGGTTATACACGACTTCAACCTCTGAATGTTTTCGCCCATAACCGGTTCTCCTTCCAGCGTCTTCTCATAAATTCCGCTTGAATTCAAGGCCTGAATCGTAACAAAACAAGAACATAATAATGTACTCATTGGAAATACTACTGCAAATAGGGGAATAAAAACAACGACTTCAATGACCAATGAGCCATCATTATTCTTTTAAGAACACCAACAGCGATAATTTCACTTAACCGCCACAATATCTGATCGTTACATTGTCAAGTGAGACAGGTGTCCAAAATTAAGCATCGATGGCCTTGATTTATTACCAAATTCTCATAGCTGCTATAGCCATAACTTTACCATTGGTACTAGAGAGAATCAAAATTTCGATCTTTCGACCACAAGCAACTAATTAACGAGACAAATGTAATGGCAACCTCAGATATCCCTAACGAAAAACGACGCTCTGAAACAGAGGGAGGTCTAAACATTTTTTAACATTGTGAAGATGCCCTCAATTTTTATTAAAATAGAATTTTAACTTATATAATAAAAACATTAATAACGAGAAAATATGTATTTTTTTCTTTTCCGCCTTTTCATGCCACTAAGACCTGTGTCAAACGTCGTGCCACTGCCGTGTCGAACTCAATTGATAGAATTTGGCACGGCAGTGGCACGACGTTTGAAACCATTTAGTTTAGCAACTTGAATTAAGTTCGACACGGTTATTAAATTCGACAGGGTCTAACGTGCTACACGGCAGTGGCACGGCTCAGTTTCAAACGTCCCGCTATTGCCGTGCCGAACTCAATTCATAAAATATGAAATGTATATTTTAAGTGTTTTGACTCTCCTGTCCCTGACTACGACGTTTTGTTTCTTTTGAATTTGGTGCGACTGAATTAAATTCGACGTTTGAAATCACAGCCGTGCTATTGCCGTGCAACTGCCGGGTCAAATTCATTTGAGTTCGACACGGAAGTAGCGCCACGTTTGAAACGGGCCTGATGAATCATAATCGGTAACTCCTACGACCCTTGAAAACTCTTAATCAAACATAAGGTGTAATTATGCGTATGAAGGCCACCTTTATCTCGCTGTTGCCGGTCTTTTCTTCCTTCGCCCTAGAAAAACCTGCGCCTGCTACGCTGTCTACATGGAATCCATATGTTTTTAGCGGAGCTCTGGCGCGCGCGAAGCGGAGCACCATAGGTAAGAAAATTTGGTTATCTATGCATCCAAGAAATTTTAGTTCTGAGAAAATCGTCCGTACGTCCGTAGGTACGTCCACCCCTTCATGTACGCCGGGGTGAAATTTTGCATTTCAAGTACTCGCAATTTCGGCGGTAAATCGCATAGCCACCTGGACTTTTAGTGATAAAAAGCAACAACAACAACAACGCCGATTCTTTCGGTCGACTTAATTTTGATGTCTACATTGACGTGGATAACAGAGGAAGAGCTAAAATGGAATGTCTAATTTTATTTTCAGCCTATTTTATTCTATTTTCACTCCGCCGCCTCCGTATTCCTTTGGCTTTCGAATGAAGCTATGTTTTCTGGTTCAAGAACAGGGAGTGTCACTGTTTCTGGTACAACAACATGTGTCACTATTGGTACAACAGCAATTTGTCTGGCGCTATGGCCACCGAGTACACGGACTCGGTCTATTTGCGTTGTGACTGCGGCACAGGTGGCCCAAGCGTAATATGAGAGAGTTTGTATGGGAAAAATAGAGTTTGAAACTTAGATGAAATAAATGAAGTAAAAGCGATAAAAGTTGTCAATAAAGTGTAAATATTGTTACCTGGAGCCGTTGTCTTTGCTTTTACGAAGTTTCAGCGCGTTTTGAGTACTTTTACAACATCTGACCTGACAGTGTAATAATAAGAAAACAAAGACAACGGCTCCAGGTAACAATATTTACACTTTATTGACAACTTTTATCGCTTTTACTTCATTTATTTCATCTAAGTTTCAAACTCTATTTTTCCCATACAAACTCTCTCATATTACGCTTGGGCCACCTGTGACTGCGGTGGGTCAGATTGCGAGTGCAATGACTTTGTTCACAACTGGTACGAGCCAGCCCGCAGTGGGTCATTGTGCACAGTGGCAATCATGTAAAACGACTCGTTTCATTTAAATAACTCATTTCATTTGTTTTAGAACGAGCAATCGTTGCAACTAATTGAGCAAAATAATTCGTTTCCTTAGATGGAATATGCATCAGATGTCGCTAAAACTTGGAATACTCCGAAATAGTTAGAAAGGAAAACGATTAATCCACGAAGAAAAGGAACTTACCTCGCCTCTTGAAGTGGCCCTGAAGTTTGATAAACTATGCAACGCAACGCAAATGTTCGTTTACAAGTAATGCACGCGCAATATAACGTTCAAATAAAATTCAAAGCAAAGAGGTAACGTTACATGCGCGCGCTGACTTTGAAAGGTTCAAAAGAAATTAAAGTCCACATGCACATTCATTCCAGCTGGGTAGTGTCTGAATATCATTCTGTCCTTGATTATCATTCGGCATTTGATAGCAGAAATCACGTTTTCGCTAACATGTGTACAGACCCCCCTTCCCTCCGATTTTTCCTGAGGGGAGGAGGGGTCTGTACACAGGCTAGCTAAGAAAGGTACAAAACACGCTGAGCATGATGGGATTGGGACGTTATGATGGTATTGTGACGCGCAGATTCAGCACCAAACTTTGTTTTTTCTCGATTTCTCTCGCTTCAAAATATGCACAGACTGCCGACGAAATCACAGACCACCCAACGACGGACCGCACTGCTAAAAAGCTTGCATTTGATATAATTTTACTGCAATTTGTTGAATAAACGTTGCACTTATCGCGTGCGTGGACTTGTTTATTCATACTTAAAGATAAATTCACTTTTTATTGGATAGATCAAACAGATGATTTTCTACAGTAACTGTTCGCTAGAGTTCTGTAACTATTCTACAAATTTTACTTTTATAGCTAAGTTCTGTTTTTAGACGCAAATCTTTAATGGAAAAACTGCTATGTTTAGCTACACTTCGGGAGCGGCCAGCGTGTGAGCAATGATAAAATTATTTGGCAAAGTGTTCAATTCAATTTTTCCGGGTCCAAAAAATTAGAAAGTTTCGCGAAACACTAGCTTAAAAACGTTTATGGGAGCTTTTTGCGCCACCTTTTGAGTCTTTCGGGATGCACGCCGAGGCACTCTTGCCAGTTTTATGAACTGGCTATTGCGTGTTACGTGTTGCCAGTCACGTGTGACGTGTAACTTCTGATGAAAGTACCACGAAGCATTTTTCACTAACAGCAAAACATTTCGTCAGTTGTTTTTCAAAACAACCTGTTTTCAAGAAACGTAAGCATGTTTTTTGCGAAAGTTCAAAAACACGGGGAAGTTATGTCCGAAAGTGTAGTTCGTGTAACACTCGTTTCATTATCATTTCTGAAGCTTAGATTAAAACGAAAAATCCATGCTTATATTTTGTCGTATTTGCATAAGGATCATAGCGAGACTAAATATTTTGAGCCGAAATGTAGGTTACTCAGTAAAAACCTGAATCTGTTTTCACGTGACAATGCGCTTGTCCCGATGACGTCACTGTTTAACCATACACCGTTTTTCTTGACGAGTCTGAAATTCAGACTAAATGTGACTTTTCAAGGGCTCATTATCGTATCTTTTGAGGCCGTTGCTAGGGAAAAGTCTTCAAACTGTAACTTAACAAGGCGACGAGTATATGTGACAAAATTTTAAAACACTGTTTCGGAGGGCGAGTGTTCTCTAAGTGACCAGTTAGCACTATTCGAGGTTATCTGTGTTCTAAATACTAGAAGGCCTTGCCTCGTCCCAGGCCGTCGCTGATTCTCTTACTAGGCGTGTATGGCATTTTAAGAAGGATAATTGGGGAGTTAAAAAAATGACACTTTAAGAAGGATAAATGGCAAGTTACAAAAAAAAAAAACCAACCAAGACTCAAAGCAAAAAACTGATCCTTACAGCGAAGAAAAAAATGGTGGAAAAAAAAAAGCCAATATCGGTTTCATATTAGACTTCGGTCATTTCGTCTCTTCTTCCTTTGCGCTTACAGTGGCAAAGAATGTGGACTCGGGTGGCAAGTTAATTAGTACTTTTGTGTTGCATTCCGGTCGCTCTTTTCATATCCTGATCGATGATGATTAGCGAAATCCCAAGCGCGATACATTGAATTACTTTTGGCAAGCCGCAGTCAATATCAGTAGGTACTTATTGGTCCACTACATCTTTGCTTTGCATATCATTATATAATACCAAATTCCACAAAATAAAGCTTCAAGTTTGCGTTTTGATCCTTTTCTTTGAGACTCTGTCGTGCTTTGATGGCGTCTCTTTTTCGATTTTTATAATTTTCAATTTCCTCGATTATTTTTCGTTTACGCAATTGCAAACTAGCACACTTTTCGTTGGCAATCTTGATTCGTGTATTTGCATCATCAATTCGCTCCAATATCAGCTCCTGATATTCTATTTCATCCTGAGTCAGTGGCCTCGGCGATTCCAAATAATCCTCTATTCCATCGTCAGGGCTTTCCTTAATTACAAAGAAGTCATTCTCCCTCTCATCCACAACTCCAATTTCCCATCTTTCTTCGTTCATTTTCTCTATTTCCTGGCCCACTTTGTTAACTTTCTCCTCGGCACTCGAAGTCAGCTCCCTGGCTTTCTTCAATCCTTCTTTGATGAACTCAATTTGGCCACGCAACTCAAGTCTTTTGTATACAAGTCGCAATTTCTCAGCTTTCTCTTTCCAAGTTTCAGTTATATCTTCTAGTATCTCTTGATACTCGTGTAGCTGTTGACTGTGTGAAATGATCCACTTCACGTTCTCGTCAGTTCGCTTGTTTTCCATCTTTAGTCGCCACTGCGCGTCTGCGAATCTTCGATGGGCATTCAGAATTTGCTGTTGTAACGCCGTCACCTCCATCGCTGTGAATTTGATGCTGTTCTTCCGGAAAACAATTCCTCCAAAGAGGCCAGAAGTCTGGGAGATAACAGCACCTTGATATCTTGCAAACTAAAGAATGTGCGAGCAGATATGCCCTATGGAAAATGCTAGCCACAATATTAATGGTATGTGCCACAAGTGTTCCAACTTTAATTCTAACTTATATTTATCTGTGTACTCGAAACAAATAAAACTAACCAAGCATACAAATGTTTAGAGGTGTTGGTCGGTATATAGGTTGCGAGCTGTATGTCACGTTTTATTCGTGATGTTCCCGGCGCTAAAATGCTCAGGTGTTTTTGATCATCTTGTCGTTTTATTTCATCTCGGTCTTTTCCATTCTCGACTTTCCTTATGCGAAAAGCTTTGATCCGACTGCAAAATTCAAGAGTGACTGAAACACGCAGAGATGGAATGTACCACACAAACTTTTCATTAAAGAAAGATGACCGAACTAGACCTACACAATTTACAGTGTGACATAAAGAAACGTTAAATAAAGAGTTTATTAAGAACTAAAGGTCTTGTTTCATCTAGCTAGCCTGCGTGGTAGGCGTCGAAAGGTGAGAAAGAGAAAAAGAAGGGGTTTGTTCACCCTCTCCTCCCCCTCCCCTTTTTGAGCCTACCACGAAGACTACATCTAGCAGTTTAGACAACACTATATCTCCACA
Organism: Porites lobata; assembly: GCA_942486035.1. Taxonomy (NCBI): domain Eukaryota; kingdom Metazoa; phylum Cnidaria; class Anthozoa; order Scleractinia; family Poritidae; genus Porites; species Porites lobata. Next base: position 29,684 of record CALNXK010000034.1, read on the forward strand.
GAGCATGTCCTTTTACTCAGTGACATTGGTTAGCGTTTAAAAGAACTGTAAGTATGAGAGATTAGGTTCGAGTCAACTTCATTCCCAGCTTCCTGCTCCTAGCCTGAGTATCAGGCCTTCCTAAGGGGCTAGGGGAGAGGAGATTTTAGATCTCTCCCTTTTTCGCTTCCATCTTTCCCCTTTTCCCCAGAAACGCCTGATACTCAGGCTACCAGGCTCCTCTACATTTCGTCCCCTGGAACGAACGAGAGAGATGGGGACGAGTAGGAGAGATTAAAAGGAACAGGAAGGAACTAGAGCACTGTGGACAAACCTGACTTCGGATCTACTATTCAATCTAGTCATCGCACTCAAATCTAAGTCTGTTCTCTAGACGTTCTTCTCTTTTTTTTGAGGAATTCAACAAACGCGCAAGCGAAGGGAGAGCGCTAGGCGCGAAAGCGTGGGTGAGGGGCGAGAACGAACGCGGAGTACGAGAAAAAGGAAAAAAACGTCTGTACCCACCCCAGCCCCCTGGCGCTAGCGGTCAATAAATCCCCCGCGGTATTTATTTACAAATTCTCACATGACGAAATAGAAGGTCTGTCGGTGAACAGACTAAAATCTTGAGCCTCTTAACTCCTTACGACTATATCAAACTAAGTGTCCAGTCCAGTGATCTTTTCTCCCAGCACGCAAGCACCCCTGTGGCTGCGCACTCGCTACATAAAACACTACCACGAGCGAACAAGACTGAGCAGAAATATTTTAAAACGAGTGTCCAAGTTGCCGCTTAACAATCCCAGGTAGCCTGGGCTGTGTATTCTGAAAATTGGACCGTCTTCTTGTTAGTTCTGGATGGAAATTCTCTGATCATTAGCAGTAAAAGTCTTGAACGCACAACCTTTGTCTGGTGTGACCACATGTCCCAGGCATAAAATTATACATTAAGAACTGTGTCTTCTCCGGCTCAAGCACACAGCATCGCGTCAGAAACGGGGGGCGTGGTGATCAAGTACCATCCATGTACAAAACAAGTTTAAGTAAAATCTTTCTGGGATAACTACGCGTCCACCTGACCTCTTCTATTCTTGTAAGTCAATAACTAGATCGTCATCGCCCTCATATATATTACCATGGAAACTAGAGGATCCTGGAGAATCGTCGTTTTCACTGCAAAAATTTCAAACGAAGACATTTTGATTTAACACTGTAAGACTGGCCTCGAGGGAAACACTTACTAAGGCTGGTTTTCGCTAGCGACGGAGTCGGAGTCGTAATCAGAAGCGTAGAACTTTACTTAAGAGGGTTCTGATTCAACTCAAGACTCCATGTGATAGGTTTGATCAAGTGAAAAGTGGGTCGTCAGAGTCAGAAGCAGAAGCCGAAGAACTACGATTGCCTTTTTCTTCCGCTTCTGCTTCCACCTCCTCTAGTACAGTAGGAAGCTTTAGCTGAAACACTCGACCATACACTTGCCAAGCAAACTGTTGAATGAAAACGCTTGGTCTAGATAAACCTTCGGAAACAATTTAAATGTTGGGTTAAGAGAGACGGTTTAACGATCAAACATGCTCCCCTAACAATTTCTTCAAACCGAATGAAGCTGGGCTAAAATCTTTGATTGTTTAGCCAAGGCTGAACTGTCACAGGAAAAATCGCCATGATAACTGAACTTGTATACGACCGACTGAATAATTAGCATTGCAATAGCGTACCTCTCTCTCTCGTCGTCTTCTACATTAAACATCTCCTGTGGCAGTTCCTCTGTGGCTTGAGGAACATGAGAAGCTTCGTGGTTACTGGATTCAGATAATTGGTTAAGTCGTTCCAATTGTTGCTAAGCGGATTTGAAATAATTAAAAGAAGTATTTATCAAAATAATGAATAACTCAAAACAAGAGAGAATGCTCAAAAGGATATACCTGAAAACATTTGCACTGTTTTAATGGTTAACTCATTAGAGAGATTTAGAGCCACGTTTACGCCAAACGGCAAACGTATTAGTTTTACAAAAAAGAAAATAAGCAGTTTCACGCCAGCTTTATCCCTAAGAATAATATCATTGTTAGGGACAGTTTTATCTGCTTACTTTCTATTTTGAGAAAATCTCAAATTGAATCTGACGTTTGCCGTTTGCCTTAAAAAAAAAAAAATTGGCCCCAGAGCCAGCCTTTCTTATGGTCAGCACCAAGACCAAAGCGGTCTCTTGGAGAAAAAATTAGAGAACGACAGAGAAATATTCAACCTTCACTTTCTACTTTATTTTTCCTCGGTGACTCTTTTGTACTGTTTCTTTTTGTTGACCTTTGACTAAACTTCTGAGATCACGTAAAAAAAGTGCCAAAAATTTCATATTCAAAGGCTCTGTTGTGTTATAGAGAGTAAATCAGAGGAGTTGAACAGTATGGATCGCCTGACTGAGATATAGACCAATAAAAATCACTAAAGGAAAGGACGACAATGGAAGGCAATTGATAATTTGCTAGTGGTGGCATTTAAGAAAAGGTTAAATTCAATCTTACATGATCCACCATAGATGAATGGTCCCTTGGTGGGTCTGGTACAGGTTTGGAGCTTGCATGAGGTTGTTTGGGAGATGATACGGCTACAATAAAAACATTAAAAAATACCTTACGGCATAAACAAGCAACTTTGCACTTTAAGAAGTTGAAAAGACCTGAGAAAAACTAAGTAATTCTACCCGATTCCAATTAATTTCTCTGCAAATGTTTGTGGAGATAAAAACTAAACCCGTCATATGACCATCCTGTTACTACCAACACTCTTGTTTTTCTGGCCTAAACAAAAGTCCAGTCATACGCTTATTCTTCAAAGAACTTAATACTATACAATCACCCCATCAAAACCAACCATCAACTTTTTGAATCCACTTTCTTCACAATTTTACTGGCTTGGTGAAGATGACCAGTGGTGAGACTGATTTGCAAGTGAGAAAAGCAAAAAATATGACTGAATATTTTGCTGTGAAGTTGATTGTTAACATACTACTTATTAACCGAGAGTGAGATCATTACAGGGAAATCTCAGACCGAGGCCTTGATGTATTGACCGAGTGATAGTGAGGTCAATACATCAAGGCCGTTCTCTGAGATTTCCCTGTAATGAATGAACAGACAAGGTTAATAAGTTATTATATGGCCTTTTCATTATGGACCTGGGCCTCCAATCAATTAAAACCAACAACTGGTCAGTGGATAACTTCGAAAAACACGTCACCTCAATGAGTTGTACACTTGAGCCTGCGATACAGTCAGGTGACACTGGTCAGCGAATACCCTTTTTGACAGCTGTCAATTGACCATAACATGGATGTCCATAAGGATGTGCAGTATCAAATTAAACACAGATTGTATATGCTTTGGACACCTAGCTAGTAATGCCCAGCCATTACAAGAAAACAGCCAATCAGAGTGCACATACTATTGTAGCCATATAATAAAAGGATTTAGTATATACTAAAACAGTGGATAGTGTTTTTCGCGTGCTCTGATTAGCTACTCAATCAGTGAATATACTGCACTATTCACTGATTCACCTCCAGGTTCTTCCGAGCAAGCGACGCCAAACTCGCATAAGTTGCGAGCAAAATGCCTTCCTGGTTTGCTGCCGCAACAAACAAAGAAATTTCACAACTAATCAAGCAAGCTGTTCCTGAAATACATGAAGAAGGTGACGAAGTTCGGTTTGGAAGTTTTAACAGGTAAAGCTTTGTCTTTTTGACTCGAATTTATCGATAAAACCACGACAAAGTTTTTTGTTTACAAATGCAAATTAAGCTTAAGTCGTGCATTACTTTATTTAGTTGACTTGTTCATAAATAAGCCTAAAACTAAATTTAATAATCTTTTTTTACACAATGATTTTAAATACAAAAAGAATTCACAACTCCTTGTGAAGAAATTTTCCCGCAAGAGCTAAACAAATGCCTTCAAAAGTTTTATTTGTCGGCAAGAAAAAGTGACAAAATTGTAATCGTTGGCAACAGTATTTGAGTTAAAAATCATCATTTTTGTGCTCAATTATCTCACTGTTTTAGTACATACTAAAACAATAATAAATAATTATTATTCCCCTCAGTGTTGCTGACTAGTGGTGGATATTTACCTCGCTGCTTCGCAGCTTGGTTAATATATCCACAACTAGCCATCTCCATTTCGGTGAATTATTGTTATATAACCTGAGTATCGAGCATTTCTGGGGAAAAAGGAGAATCTTCTCTCCCTAAACACTAAGGAAGGCGTCACCTGATGCTCAGGCTAACAAGGATAACAGTAGACAGCAAGCTGTGTACTGTAGCAGCATAGACCCATGTGTAAGATTGAAAGTAAAAATGTCTCTTTCTTATTCCAAAAGAATGACTGCATAGACCATTGTTTACATAACAGCTTAAACTACACCTATAAATTTCTCAAAATGTTTCTTTTCTTGCTGTATCAATAACTAATATCAACTGACCTTGTTTAGAGATGCGTACAACAGTTCTGTGAGCACCGCAGTATCCTGACTTGGATCTTTTACTGATTCTCTCCTGACACTGATTTCCCTAACACAGAAGTACAATGTAGACATCAGTATCATATCAGACGCAGCGCACAGTAAGGGCACCTCAAGAAGACGTGGCACAACACAGCCTGTATTTTCTAAAGCTTCCAAATTGGCAAAGCGTTGCAATTTCTGGTTTCCCCCAATCATGCAAATAGTGAGTATTCCAGGCTTAAGTAGTGATGTTAAGATAGCTAACAACGTGTCCAATGAAGACAGAGTTCACCATGGAAGAGACAAACCATGATATGACAGAGAGAGACACCCAACGGATAGATAGATCTATGGGGAATTAACCTGAAAGAGGGTTTATAGACCAGGAGTACAAGACAAAATTAGGTAGCTATGCGTCAATCCTTAAACCACATTTTAGAAAACAAAAGCAACTCAAGCCTTTCTTGATTACTGGTCTCTAAAAACAAGATATCAAGCAGAAGCACTCAAAGAAAATATATTAGTTTCTTTGAATAAAACTATAAAAAGTAGAGTGAGCATGATCATCTGTGAGAATGCACTCCTGAATTAAATAGGACTGTTGTCAATAGTGACTGACATTTCAACAACCTTTGTGGTAGTCATCTGCAGAGACAAAGTGAGTTGTATCATCAGTTGATAGTATTATTAAAACTCTGGTTATTGACCTGTTTGGGTTTAAACCTTTCACACTATAAAAATAGTTATGTGTTGAACTGTGCGAGGTAAACAAAGATGCTCTACTTACATTATTCACATATTTACATTGAATTGAACTTTTCGTTTTGGATGCAGCTGTAGTTGATTCACCTCCCTAAAATTAAAGAAAACGAAATTAATGTTAGTCAACTGGCTACAATGGGGTAAACCAGTAAAACCTATATTTCTCAAGCTGGGTGGGGACTCCCATACAAAAGTGACAGGGATGCTTGTTGTCTCGCTTAGGGGTGCACGTGTAAATTGCAGATCTTGATCCCACTTAAGGTGATTGGGATGGTCACAATGTTTGCCAATTCAGGTATCTCTTAGGGCTGTGCAAAAAGAAATTTACAAAAAATGTTCTGATACCAACCACACAGAAATCTAATGTTTAAAATAGAACACAATAAAAACCACTCTAGCTCCTATTTAGATGTCTGTTTTAGTATGGTCTCCCTCAAGGGTCAGTTTAAACTTGACCCACAACCACATTGGTCTCTGTTAGGGGGATTAATTTTAATTTTCCGAGGAGCTTCCCCGTCACTTTTATATGGGAGTCCCCACTTGGGCTCTTAAGAAAAGGTAACATAATTACCATTCAAAACGGCAACAATTGAAATACAAGCTATTCAAAGGTACTTCCATTATTTTTGCACTGCTAACAGTACATCTATGCAGTACAAGATTGGCCTAACATTTACCGTTAGTCTGTGTAAGAAATCTTAAAATCTGATAATTATAAAATCAAAGCCTCTGTGCTTTAAATGAAAGATGATCATTGCAGTTATAGACACAGTTGCAAAAAGAAGCCTGAAAAAAAAAAAATGCTAGCATGGGATTTGAACCCTTGACATCTACAATACCAGTGCAGTGCTCTGCCAATTGAGTTACCAACTGGGAACAGCTCATTGAGTTGGTTTGGTATAAACCCATGAAAGGATCTGACTATGAAATAATGAAACTATGAAAATCATATAACTATAGGAATTTCAGGGTGAAGAACTTATTAAAGAATAATTCCTGCACCACTATTTATAAATTTGTACATTAGGTTGTGCCCACATCCAAATGGCTGTCTGTCTATGCTAATAACATGCTACAATGGTAGGTGTTTGACCTGGTCGGTTTATACCTTTGGAATTTGTGGATAAGTTACAGATTTAATCAAGAATTAACTCACAGCACTGCTTGTTCCATCTGAAGAAGGATATGGAAATACCCCCATACTTTCAGATGGAAGTCCATGATTGATGGCTGCAGGTGCTTTCTTTGGCCTGCTAATTGAAAAGTAATATTTTAGGATATTGCAGACACTTAACTCTGCCCTCAAGTGTCCCTATTTTAGTATTAACACTGCAACGTAAGTAGCCCAACTGAAATTTAACCCTCAGTTTAGAGTTATGAAAGCCACAGCTTCTACATTTACCAGAACAATAACTGTTTAAATAATATTATTTAAACAGTTTAAAAATAAGTGTCATGAACAGAAGTTTAAAAGCCTACCTGCTAGATGGTGTAGGATTCTCTGCCATCAGGACCTACAATAAAATTTGAACAGAAAAACCATAATTGATAAAAATAATAATGAACAGTAAAGTTGTAAACAAACAAAATGGAAATCATCATGCACTACATTTTCCTATGTTAAGTGTTTTCTGTTCGCTTTTTCTTCAATCAATGGGCAAGTGAGGTACAAACTAAATCTCAACCAGACACTGGCATAGAGTTCTCAAACTGGAAAATTCTGCCTTATCCTACACTGCTGAGAAAAGCACAGTTGGCTTCAACTTGGATCATCATGAAACATCCTAGCTGATTTTATTATTATTTTTTTTTATTTCAATAAAAGAAAAACTTAGCCCACTTCCTAATGATTATATTCAAGATGGGTTTGTTACAAGGAATGACATCTGACCCTTTGGGTGCTTTCTTTATTTAATTTGAAAGAATACTTGCAACTAGTTGAACACCACATGCCTTTGGTCCTTCATTGTCGCTAACCCCAGAGGAAGATGCTGTACCCTCATCATCTAAAAACATTAAAACAAGTATAAGTACAAAAGTATCGGATTTAGATTAAGATTTTCAACACGTAAACCACAGATAGCATGGCAAGGTTGACATAACTACCGGTAGTTAAGATTTTGCTGTTAGAGATAAACTATTGGGTTTGTCACTGCCAGAGATGACTTTTCATTGTCCCATTTTTCTTGCCAGCTCACTCTGGCCATTCCAACTTGCATAAGACAAGTCAGTCTGCTCATAGCTTACCCAGCATCTACACTTAACAAGTTAAGCAAGTTATTTTTTTTAAGAAACTTGGTTAAAAATCACCATGTTTTTGTTGAGAGTAGTCACTTGATAGAGTGACCTGGAGGATATGAAAAAAGCACCCAAAAACATGGAGATTGGGACCTCAGACATGGAGATTTTCAAAATATGATGTTTTGGCAATTTTTTTTTCTTCAGAGGCTAAGGCTTTAAATTCCCTGTGTCAGTTTGAGATTCCATTTCACAAGTATCCACATCCATAGGATGGCGAGTAGCCATTTTGAGTTTGCTTTTGAGTTTGCTTTATCTTAGCAATCCTATGTTTCATACAAATGGGGGTTGACATTGGACCCAGGTTTCCCCCAGAATTAGAATTTCATTTCGTCCCTTATGAAGACAGATTTTTTGAAATGACACGATTTCTGCTGGAATTGTCAGGCAATTTCAAGATTTTATGGTTCACAGTGAGATTTAGCGGCTAAATTGTGAGACCGTGAGTTGACAGCCCAAACCATGAGTCTCACAGTCAAACCGTGAGAGTTGGGTTTCTGAACTGGACAACACTCAGTTAAAGAAACAGATTTGTAAGTGTTTTACCTGATGAGGAATGATCCACATTCTCATACTGAAGGAGTCTGTCTAGTAGAAAACTAGAGAAAAAAATTATAGATCAAAGTTAATATTCCAACTTTAAATATTGACAGCAGCTGACCTGAACCCTTCATAGCCAAGAACAAAGACTGCATTAATTTAGTGATTGCCATTAATCTTCATCAAATGTATATGAATGGTAAATCAGGGGCTCCAATCAGAATCAATAATTGCGACTAAATGGTTTTAAGAACTTTAAAAATGTTCTTTTTTGAAAGAAAACAAACGATTTAAGACTAACTCATTTCTTTTGTGTACCTTTTATCTCTAGAAACTCGAAGAAGTTTTTTCTGAACTCTTCTGAGCTCTTCTTGAAAATATTCTTGTTCCTGTGATAGTAAGCACATAATAACATTATTAATAAGTATTAAAAAACACTTCAGCAATTCAGCCGGGTATAATAATAAGTAGCAACTTTACGTATATTAGCGGTTGGTTGTAACTCAGAGGCCATACTGAGACAATCCAAAATTTGAATTTGCTGGCCAAACCAGACCATTTAATTCATAAATTAGAGAATTCCACAACTAATCAGAACTGTCGTCCATTCCATATTGGTATGCTTGGTAGTGATAGGTTTTACAACAGTAATTGTAAGCCTACTTTATGTTCAAAATATGATTACCGGTCCAGCCCCCAAGTTTTGACTTTCAGTAAGCACCCTTAGAAACCAACTTCTAATCATTCTGCTTAAAAGTATTTCAAATCAAGGAAGATTTTCAATGGTTCAACAGTTAAGGAACAGATTCAAGCAAAATAAATATATTATTTCATTCTTAGCTTTTGATGCCATGTGACTCACATAGAGCAAGAACTTCAGTTTCCTCTTCAGTGTCTTGTACTTGTCTCTGTAGTTAGGACTGTCTACACTATGACTGTTATTTTCTGATGAGATTAACACATTAAAACATCAAATACCAATGATACGCAATAAAGTAGAGTTTAACTGACTTGAAATTGGTTAACCAGAACACCCTAATTTGTTGCCTGAATTTGACACATATCTTCATTCTATTCACATACTCCCCTTAGAGACATTTGTCATCTTCCTGCTTGGACTTGGGCGTAATTTCAGCGATTTTCATTGGAGTTTTCTGGTCACTTCAACAGTTCTTTTTTAGTTTTCAGGATTTGCACAGGCTTTTTTTGATCTAAAAGACTTTTTCCACACTAAGCCCTAAGCACTTGTTGTAGCTTTTTTGAAAACAAAATCCAGACTTTTCACCTTTTACCCAGACTTTCTTTCAATTTTGCTTCGCAAATTTCAAGACTTTTCCAAGAATTCAGGACTCTGTACAAACCCTAAGTTTTTCTCTGTGATGTTTCAATGACTCATGTTCATTAATTTATTGTCTCAACCAACTCCCCACCCCCCTGCACAATTAAAAAGTCAAAGACCTTTATATTATTGAAACTGATGAGGTCACACAAAGGATGGAAGGGACGTGGATCTGGGTGGTTGAGGTGTGAGGGGATTAATATGTTAGCATATTCCTAGGGTATTGATTTTACCTAAATTCTTTATGAGAAGGAACGACTAACCAATGAGATATTAATCTAAGACTGAGCTGATTTGAGAAACCTGGTACATGTAATAATAGCTCCTAATAAATAGAATATGCAGCAGTCTAGTTCGCATAGTGAGCTCTAAATTTCCCTATAATAATTTCATGTTAAAAAAGTAACCACGGCGAAAAGCATTGATTGTACATGTGATAAACCAAAGCTTAAATGAGTTCAGTAACAAAGCTGACTACTATCGATGGTTGTTTGATCATAATATAGGCAGAAAATCATAACTTAAAAAGTCAGAATTAAAAAAGCAATAATATTTAGGAAATAACTGACGAAAAACAATACGCGATTGATTGTAAAGACAAACTGGAATAAAACACCGACTACAAACCTGGCACAGGCATCATGGCGGCCATCAAAATACCACGCAACCAGGGAAACTGGGCCCTAAAATTCAGTCCTGTCCCAATCCCCACCGGGGAGTACAGGGTCTTGGTGACCTTCATGACGGGGAATACGCGCAAGGGTTGCGAGGAAGTTTGAGCGTCGAAGTAGTAATAATAATTAAACAACTGAAAGCATTCATCATTGTTCATTGCGTTTTCTTCATGTAGTCTCAATCTGAAGCCCCGTTCACACTACGTCGCCTTGGAAAACGCAAATTCATTCCCATGGTTAGGTCTCACACCCTCCCCTCATAATCCAAATGAATTACCCCAAAATCTAAACTTTTCGAAGAAACTCTTTAGGTGGATAAATTTAAACTTTATTCTACCATCCACGCAATACTCAGGTAATGGAGATGTACAAATTAGCCACTTTTGACCAAATTGCGCGCTCTCATAAAGTTAATTGCAAGTTAGGGGCCTCCAGCTTCTTGATGCTAATGTTCTGTTTTATTTGTCTGATATTATGGTGCTCCAATCAATAAAATGTAAGGACAACGTATATGGCCTTCTGTGTCCGTATTCGGGGATTGGACTGTCCGACATAGTTACCGTTAATAAAAAAAATACAGTCAAAGGTTAACCCAGAGTTACACCCACCTGAACAGTGTATATGCGTTTAGTAGTAGTAGTAGTAGTAGTAGTAGTAGTAGTAGTAGTAGTAGTAGTAGTAGTAGTAGTAGTAGTAGTAGTAGTAGTAGTAGTAGCAGTAGTAGTAGTAGTAGTAGTAGTAGTAGTAGTAGTAGTAGTAGTAGTAGTAGTAGTAGTAGTAGTAGTAGTAGTAGTAGTAGTAGTAGTAGTAGTAGTAGTAGTAGTGGTGGTGGTGGTGGTAGTGGTAGTGGTAGTGGTGGGTAGTGGTAGGTGGTGGTGGTAGTGGTGGTGTGGTGGTGGTGGTAGTGGTAGTGGTAGTGGTAGTGGTAGTGGTAGTGGTAGTGGTGGTAGTAGTGGTAGTGGTAGTGGTAGTGGTAGTGGTAGTGGTAGTGGTAGTGGTAGTGGTAGTGGTAGTGGTAGTGGTAGTGGTAGTGGTAGTGGTAGTGGTAGTGGTAGTGGTAGTGGTGGTGGTAGTGGTAGTGGTAGTGGTAGTGGTAGTGGTGGTGGTAGTGGTAGTGGTAGTGGTAGTGGTAGTGGTAGTGGTAGTGGTAGTGGTAGTGGTAGTGGTAGTGGTAGTGGTAGTGGTAGTGGTAGTGGTAGTGGTAGTGGTAGTGGTAGTGGTAGTGGTAGTGGTAGTGGTAGTAGTAGTAGTAGTAGTAGTGGTAGTATATCTTTATTGCGCCTTACTCTCCAAAGGGAGGCATTGGTCTAGTTACAATAGAGGTTTTCATAACTACAACAAATTATATAAAATATCAATGGAAACAACAAAAGATCAAGCGAGAGGTCAAGATGGCTGAATATTGGCCAAGTTCATTTTTGCGTTTCCGTTGACCGAGACCAAGTGTCAGTCAATAAAAACGCAGTAAAGAACGAGGACAATATCCAGCCTTCTTGACAGAACAAGCTTGGTCAATAAAAATAACTTTTTTCTCACGGGACTAATGCGGGCAAGACGGGTCAATCTTGTTCGCTCGGGTAGCCAATCAGAACGCAGGATTCGCTTCATGCTGAATAACTTGCGCATTTGGTGATTTTTTTAGAGCGAGGCGAACGCATGGTGAAGAAAATTTCATTTGCAGAGAAGCCGCGAGAGAAAACGGGAAACGGGAAAGAAGGTTTCACTGCTCTTCATCTCCCTCAAAGAAAACCGCCAGTTACTTGGCGCAGAAATTCTAGGGGACTCCCATTTGAAAGTGACGGGGATGCTTGTCGGAAAATTAAAATTAAACCCCTAAGGGAGACCAGTATGGGTGTGGCTCAGGCTAAAACCATGAGCCCATCCTGCTTAAACTGACACCTAAAGTAGACCATACTAAAACAGAAATCTCGTCATTTTTTGTGTATTTCTTTAAGCAGAGCCCTAAGCGATACCTGAATGGGCAAATATAGTGACTTTCCGTCCCTTACACCCCTAAGCGAGACGACGAGCATCCCGGGACACTTTTATATGGGAGTCACCCCACCACCCAAGGTCAGATACTCCTGGCAACCTCCGCGCACCACCACAAAATTAATTAATTAATCGAAATCACTTTAAAATTAATCAATAAACAATACCACAAAATACCAGAAGCACTTTCAGAAAATACAGCAGATAAGGAGGATTATCATCGGAAGGATAAGTGTGGCCGATGTATTTTATACCCGTTCTTATGTCACAGTTTACAACTTAAACTTTTTTTTTTACCTACAATAGAAAACTGATTAATTGATGTACGGTTTTGCGTTGGCAGTCAGATTGCCAAAGTCACTAGAGCGCTGCGCTGATTTATCAAGTCTGTATTGCCACGGAAATGCCAAACCTTTTTCGACACAGCAAAAGCAATCTCTCTGAAAAAAAAGCGGTCTGGTCTATAAATGTCACAAAGTAAATCAACAAACTTGGAAAATGATGTTTACTCTTTCTTTTACAACTTCCTACTCAGTATTTCTTTTGGAAGCTGAAATAAAACTGTTTCAGGATAACTGAATCACAAGATAGCGGGAGAGATGGTCTTCTCGCAGTCAGAAATGGCTTCTTTGCTTCTAAATATAGTGTTTTTTTCTCCAAGACATTTTATTGTTATCATTCTAAAGGCCTGTAAGGCTAAGAATACCCCCGCGCGGGAAGAAGAAGAAGAGCACTTCATCGCTGTGTATTAAAAGAATAGAAAGTGTTATCTTTAGACGAATTTCTGGCAGGATAAAAAGAAAAGAAAATAAACTAATGCATTTAGCCTATATACCTGATATCACAGATCGGTGTAATTAAATTTGACCATATAAATGACAGAGACAGCCTTTACCTATATTGCTTCAAAAATGCCGGAAATAGCTAAAGCCATACGCTTTGTTCGTTTCATAAATGTTCACTGTTAAGTTGAAGATCTGAATGGAGCTTAAAATCCGATTTGCTGGCGCCATATGAATCTTTTCAAATCTTTTTGTACTACGCAGATATGCACGTCATAAGAGAACATCGGCTTTAACAAGTTAGTTAAACTGAATCAACAAAAGTTGTGCAGCAGCTAATATAGTTAAGTATTAAAAAGTGAAAATATTTGTACTTTTAACACCCCGAGTGGCAATACCAGAGTTAATGAGGCTTTGACTAGTTTACGAGTCACTTCAACGGTGGAAATAGTCAACTTGTCAGGAAATTGTGTGCAAGGTTTAAAGCCGTAAACTGCAATGACATTCTGACCAAGGTAAAGATGATCTGGTTAAGTATAGAGCCGTAATATTTTTATCACACGGGATGAAGTGAGCTTTCCACTTTGCAGCTAGTTCGACGTTCTCGTTTATAAATTAAACTAAGAGATTTCTATTGAAGAGCTCCTCTAGAGTTATACAAACTTATAAGAATGTGGTTTTCGAATGACTTTATTGCTTTACTAGCCTACCCTAAAAACCCCTGGAAATTAAGGTGAGACACAAAATCAAACAACGACAAGATAACATATAATTAATGGTGGGTTCTGTCTTTGTGAAAACCGGTTATGATGCATAATCATGTGGCCATAACTCACTTATTCAACGTTTCTGCAATAGTTAGCTGAATGCTGGACTCGTAATTGGGCACAGCGGCTATATATCTTGCAATGACTGAAATATTTGTCCAATGGTTTGTTCTCTTGAAACTTTCATCTCGAGCCTTTACTCGTACAGTATCGGAAAGGTGTCAATACAATTGTTTTTTAAAGTAATTATATTCTGATGGAGAGTCGAGCTGACGGCTTAGTTTGTTAGGAATGCAAAACGTTGCCCGCAATTGACATAAATCTAGTATGGCATAGTGTTTAGAATAGTAATTTAGTTTTAATTCATTTCCCTAGATAATTATTTTTCTTTGGCTTTCGTTTACAACAAATTAACCTTCAAATATCCGTCCGCATAAAACAAGCTTTTTTAACTGCATTGAAACAATGGGTGTATTTAATAGTATTTTCATAATAACAAGTTATGAATTTGTATAGCGAATTTTCCATGACGTAATGTTATATGGCTTAATTGCTTCTTAATTACTGAAGTAATTAGGTGTTCAATTATGTACAGCCTGTACAGCAGTCACTAAAATCTTACTGAATAGTTAGTTCCCAAAGGGAGTTATGCCCAGAATTTACATAAAGATAAGTCCAGGAAGAAGTGTAATGGAATTTCTATTGCTGGTATTCACTGTCACGCCATCGAACATGATAATACGAAGCCGTACGTTCAATAGATAAATTCCAGAATCTGGGAAATAAAAGAAGGTAAATATGCAAAGACCCCGCCAAGATTCATGTCAGTGCGATCATTTCTATGCGAGATATTCGGAGAAATATTTAATTTTACTTAAATTTATAGAGCTTTTTATGGAGACGTAGAATGAAAATCGGTCCGTATAACTGTAATATCACACAGTTTGCGCCTTGCAGTGAAACCGATTTTGAGAAAAAAAGACTTTTTTGCGGTCTAATGGAGACGCCATATTGGTACCCATCTGAGAGGCACCAACAGCCGACATTTTGCGTCGACGCCACCACTGGTTTCCTTGCGAAATGACGTGTGCGAAACGAGCGCATATAAAATTCCATACTGATAAAGCGTCACTGCTTCTACTACTCAAACGTGGGTAGTGCTTTTGATTGGTCGTGCCGGGTGGGAAATTTGCGTCAGCAATCTGAAGTGGGAAGTGACACGTCATCAGTATATGGAATTTCTGCGCTTGTTTCTCAGACGTCATTTCGCGGGAAACCAGTGGTGGGCGTCGCGAAATGTCGGCTGTTTTTTAAGGCTAATTTTGCTGCAAAAGCGAAAATTTCTCGGGAAACGCATAAACATTAAAGCAATATTTTTTCTGATACAAGGACTGTTTAGATAGCAAAATTACCCAAAATAAGTCACCTTTTTACTCTACATCACAGCTTTCTCGGTCGCCACGTAAATGCTGTCATTCAAAAGGTTAGAAATTCAAGCGTACTCTATCACAAAACGAAGAACCCTTTCAAAGTAAAAATTATATAAAGAATAAGTTTTGTAAAAGCTGGCTTCACTCTTTATGAAAGTAAACGAAGGAGGATCGATAGCTCTTTTTGGAGAAGTCATGTCAAAACCAAGAATTAGCCGGCTTATTATCCAGTTGAAAGGCAACTTAGGCAACCCATATGGCAAACTATTACAATAGCCAATCACTTTCGTGGTTGGTTACCAGTACCTGAATACCTGGTATGGGCAGCGAATGAATGAGCGTGAGCGTCTTCTATAGCTGCTCCCTGAGAGAGATATTGTCGCATGCGTCTAATGTTGTTCATTTGAAGAAACGCTGCACAGCAAGGCTTTGTGAGGTAGGCACCAAGGGTTTTTTTTATCTATATCGACGAAACAATACCACAATGTTAGATACAAGTGCTGCCGATGTCAACCCACTGGATGAATCAATGGATCAGTACTGAGCCTCAAAAGCACATGAAGGCGCGATAAAGACCGCCTTTATCAACCGTTGCACACCATTGACGCCCGGTATTACTTAGCCTGTGTACAGCCACCCCTCCCCTCAAAAAAATCCTCTCCGATTTTTTTGAGGGGAGGGGCGGCTATACACAGGCTAGGTATTACTATTAAACATGTTAAAATGCTTTTGAAGATTTTTGAAAAGTCTATGTTTCATCTAGAGCTACTAATTTATTACTTAAACTAATCAATGCAGCGAATGGGCCAATGTAATAACTTCAGTAAAATTAACATCGTGTGAAAACAGGTTTTGCCTTCACAGCTGTGGAATTAACTGAACGGAGGGGAAAAACTTCTATAAATGTCTGTTAAAAAGGCAGAAACACTCGATGGCTGCGGGAAGGTTTGGGATCTATTACGCCTGTTGAATACCCTTGAGACAAGAGAGGTATCCTCTCTTGCCTTGAGATGATGATTGTACACATAACTTGGCTCCAATGTAGAGGTTTTTAATTCAAGACTTAAAAGAAATACGAGATTGTTAACTTGATTATTTCGTGATTAAGTATTAATTAGAAATTGACATTTGTAGGAAGCGCAAACAATTGTCTGAAATGTCGTCTTGCTCTGAAACATTTATTACTTCGAAAATTTACACAGGTCGGTCACGCTTTCTCACAGCAAAGGTTGATTACAGCTTGACGGCTTATTGCATTTGTTGTGAAGTAGTTGCTTTTAGTTTGGTTTCGACAGTTGGCGTTTTTAAAGTTTTTTTATGCGTAGGGTATCCGAATGATTACTTTTGTAGCACGTGTTAATTATAAACAGTCCATTGTGCAAGGTTATTCAATGTTTAGCCAACACTGATAGTTCTTGGGCTTTTGAGTTGTATTGTCTATTTGAAGGATTTGTTAAACTTAAATGGACTAAACTAACTAAATGTAGTTCTTTCAATTTGGTATATTCGGAGAGTATAGCTGGCCTTGAGTTTTACCTCAGTACACTAAAGTATCGGTTCTGAGTGGGTCAGTTAGTCCTATCGAGCAGTCTGCCGCTAGCATTTTTAATTGTCAATGACGACAGTATAGCCAATGTGATTTTCTCCAAAAGTTAAGCAAAAGGATATGTAATGGAAAGTTCTCGCGGTCCGCTAACCTAAACATGTCTACAGTTTGGTTATTAATTCGCTGGTAATATAGGCTTGCTAGTTGTAGTTGTAGCTGAAAAAGATAGAGGTTAAAAGCAGTCTCTGAGAAAAAAGAATACCAATTTCAACACTGAAGAACACGGCACGCCAACTCAGCGGTTTACTCCGCGGTTTCCGCGATATGGCCATTACTTTACGCATGCGCACAACCATATCAACCCTGAAGTGGCAGCAGCTGTTTCGTCCTTGCTAGGACTCATCAGCATGGTGTAGCCCAAGGCGAGAGGTCTGTTATCCATGGTTGCCACAGCCCGGATGATACGGTTGTACGCATGCGTAAGGTACTGGCCATACCGCATTCTCGTCCCCAGAGCCCGTCGTTTCTTGGTCACGTGGTCGGAAACCACTGGTTGGTTACAAAATAAGCAGAGTGGCTCTGGGGACGAGAATGGCCATACCGCAGAGTTGGTAAGTGTGCTTCGGTGCTGAAATTGGTATTGTATAAGAGAATAAAGTGCTGCGGGAGAATCTTATACCACTCTTTTATTTTCTTCGCGAGTATTTCAGTTTCTTACACATGACTAGACGTATAAGTTTACGCTTAGTGAATGTCAACAGGGTCTTAATACATTTAACGGCTTAGACTGAGTTAAGACTAAAGCATAAATGATATATATCTACATGGACTTTTCTTATTTTTATCAGCGAAAGTAAATATATGAACTAAATAACAATAAAATTCTCTCTTCAGAATTGTAACTAACATATATGTAATTCTATCCGGCACTGAACTCCAAAGGTAACTATTGGCGACATGTACATGAAGATTTTCTTTCCCATGCATATTACAGTTCTTATTGCTCGAGTTAAGGTGGAAGGAAAATGAAAAACGCACAATGCGGAGTGTAGAAAAAGAGGAGTACGGTAGAAAATGTGGAAAGTGGTGGTGGAATAAACAATTAACTGAAAATAAAAAGCAATCTTGTATGTGTGTTACTAACGCTAGGCTTAGAAGGCAAAGGAGACTAACAAAAATTATAGGAAGAAACAAACCCTTTCGGGAGAGGGACACCAAATGGACGGCAGCAAAACCCGACGATTTATAGGATTTTTTAAATTCTTTCAGGATGCTGGCGTCTAAAGTTTGTCTACTCAGAAATAAGTCCTATCAAGTATCGCGAACACTCTTCTGTTGTATCGCGCAATCACGATCCATTGTCTCAAGTCCTCAAGTTGCCGATAATCCTGCGTTCTTTACTCCAATACCACCTGGAGATTTAACGCTTCAATTCAAGCACCGCATTGCGGGAAGGAAATACTTGCCTGGTTCCCAAGGCAAAGGATTTCCAGAGTTCCTGGCCTCTCCTCGACAAGGGCTGCCATATGCACTACGCGCAGACACTGTAAGTCATATAAGCGTGGAGAAATGGGGAAAAATGTGCCGCGAACAGCTGGACAAAGCAATCCCAGAATACAATGTAGTTCTGTTCCGCAATCTACCCTTGTTTGATGCAAAAGATTTTGCTAAATTCGCGTCCAGTCTTGGGTACAAGCCAACAAATTATGAAGGAGGAACCGGAAATAGGTACCTAGTTGAAGGGGAGACGGAAGTGTACTTATCCACAAGTGATCCCCCGGATTTTAACATCGAGCTGCACAACGAGATGGCATGTTCACCTGTGCACCCGAAAAAGGTATATCAGTAATATTCCAGTGATCTTTGTTTACCCCCTTAAAATTACTAACATGAAAGGAAAGTTAGTTTAGAATTAAGTTAGCTCTGGATTCATTAGAGAGTTTAAGTTACCACAAAAGCGACGGCGGCGAAAAACGTCGCTTAAAAAGTGTATTTGAGTTCTCCCAATCTCTACTGCGATTTAAATTCAAACTCATTTATTCTGCTGGCGAACTCCTCTGAAACAGAATTCCAAAGACCAGAAAGAGAAAGAAAATATCGTCGTCGCTTGTTTAACGTCCTCCGTAAAACGTGAACTTAGGCATTTTTATTGTAGTGGTGAGGGCAAAGAAATATATGAAAACGTGTGTTGGACGTGCAAAGATGTTGTTTTGCCTGACCAACCTATTCCTTTTTTGACGTTTTCGTTGCCGCCTCTGTTGTAACATCTTAAATTCCCAAATATTATCAACTCCCACCACATTAGTATATTGCAGGTCCATTTTTCTTTTCATGATTAGGGTTATCGTACCTGATTTTATAATCAAAGCAAAGGAAATGTTTATTGTTATCTTAAATCCAGCCTGCGGTTAGCATTTATTTTGCTTACATGACGTTGACTCAGTGATTTAGACCACAGTCAAACCTCTATTAAGCAGTCACCTGTCAATTTCCCGAAATTTGCTTCCCATATTTACTGTAAAATTTGACCTCTATTCAACGGTCACGTGCTATTTTCACTGATGATCAGTTTCCATTTCATCAAACCTGATATTGTAGGTTATTTTCTTCTGCTTGATCGAGCCAAACGAAGAATTGGGAGGGGTGACACCCTTGGCCAGAAATAGCGAGATATCCGCCCAACTGGACCCAGCAGTTGTGAAGAAGCTGGAAGAAAAACAGATCCGTTACACTCGCTACCTGATAGACGAGAGGCATAAGCCATATGCATCCTGGCAGCAGTCATTTATGACTGACAACCGAAAGGTGAGACTAGAGCTATATTCTCACTGTACCGGAAAGCTCTTGCGCCGGCGCGAAAACCATACCCTATCGGACTTTTGCTCACACATAAGAACGATGATTTCGGGGCGGTTTCTGCGCCGTTCAGATCTTGACAGCGGGGTGCCACACTTTGGTGGAGGTTGAACAGGTATTCGGACCGTAGAGCAAGAGAATATGTAGGAGCGAGGAATGGAATCCACAACAACAACAACATAATTTTATTGTTCAGTAAGAATTAACTTAATTAATTATACTGTCCCGCAGGTAGCAAAAGCTAATCTAGGCGGGGCAGAAGAACAACTGAGACGTAAATGAATGTTCAGGAGTGAGGACTGGGATTTAGGTCACCAAGTTCTCTCGGCAATCCCAGATCCGGCACAAAGTTCGGTGTGCGTGAACGACTTTTTCCAGTTCGGTGCCGTTGCTGTTCATATTATACTGGCGTGTCGGAACAAAAAGCTATCCGCTAAAGTGTGAATGTAGCCTTAAATCACTGTTAAAAAAGCCTGAAAAATGGAACCGATTCCAAATGTTTATTTGGACGTTGCGGGTGAATCATATCTGTGTCGAGTCCAGTTGCACTATGGGACTGTTTTCCTCTTCTTTCATTGGTTATTACCAAGTTGCGCAAGACACTGGGACAAAAATCGTCCCATAATTGAATTCAACACCGACCCAGTTCTAAGCGGTCAATTGCGGTACTGTTCGAGGACAGAGCTGAGCGACGTCTGCGCATGTGCAGAGACAGGAGAGGTCTGGGGACGAAGCAACGATCGTTTGCGAAAGGATTTTCTAAACAACGTCACGTTTTGGCGTTTTTAAGGTGGCAAACAATGATGTCAGTCAAGTTAGTACCCCCAGAATCTAAGGAAAGAATTGTTGGGAACGAGCTTGATTAACTTAAGGTTAAAAGGTAATTTAAGAGCGAACGAAAAGTCCTTGCTTTCCTGGGCAACTTTGTGAAAAAACGCTTCTTACCTGTTTTGCAGAAAGTGGAAGAATTCCTGGAGCGACAAAATTTCAGTTATGAATGGGAGAAGGACACCGGAAATTTGTCTTACTGGTATTCACTTCCGCCACTGATGACTCATCCAACCACGGGCCAAAAAATTTGGTTCAATCAACCTAACGTACACCATAATACA
Organism: Porites lobata; assembly: GCA_942486035.1. Classification (NCBI taxonomy): domain Eukaryota; kingdom Metazoa; phylum Cnidaria; class Anthozoa; order Scleractinia; family Poritidae; genus Porites; species Porites lobata. Next base: position 50,261 of record CALNXK010000034.1, read on the forward strand.
TACTACAAGGAGTCACCCATGTTAGACGGTGTCACGCTTCCAGACCACATGTACCCAACGCACACCCTTTATGGTGACGGAAGCGAGATAGAACCGGAAGTAATTCAACACATCCGGGCAACCGGTTGGCGCAATGCAGTTGGATTTCCTTGGCGAAAAAGAGATGTGTTAGTGTTGGATAACTTGACCGCTCAACATAGCCGCTTGAGCTTTAGTGGGGACAGAATGATTCTGGCCTACCTGACGGCTGAATGAGGCGTGAAGTGGTCTTAAACAATTTGAAATCAAGGAATTTCCCTAACCTTGAAATTGGCCATTTTGAGAAAGAGCTTTTTGTAGAAATAAATGCGTTTGTCCAGTCAGATAACTAGTTAAAACGTCCACTTTTCAATAGAGCGGCTTTCAGGCAGTATGTCGAATCAATCAATCTAGCTTTGTAGTGACCTTCCTGCCATTTTTCTCAACCAATCAGAAAGCCAATAAGTCATGTTCGTATTCCCCTTAACGAACTTGGAACGAGGCTAGCGTATTCACATGACGTCACGGCGCGCGGGCTACGACGGGAAGAGGAAAGAGACTACAGAGGCTTCTGCCATATAACTCTCTGGCACGATTTGCGGTTCTCTGTTAATGGCGGAACCAGGCGAAGATTTAAGGGATTTTGAGTGTTCTTTTAAAAACGAACTGAGTCTTTCCCTCTTTCCATCGTCCCCCTCGCGCTGGCTATTTCTTTTTTGATTTTTGTTTTTTTATTGGATACTCGGCCGGAGCTTCTACGGAGAAGAGAGTCGATACGGTACTATTACAATGCCTTTGAGCCACGATGTGACCAAATAATGTAATGTAAAAACGAGCGTCCAGGCCATAATTTTATGCCAGTGCCACTCTTGTGAGTGGTCTATTACTGTAGGAATACCACTAGTGACTTGATGTTTCTAAGCATACTACCGAGCTTTCATGGTCAGACTGTATGCTAAATAAAACAAGTTAAATATTATTTGGAGTAAAGTTTGAAATTTTCTTTAAAAAAAATATACGTGCACTATTGTCGAAAGACCGCTCACTTGATGTTTTCAGCTCTAAGACCAAGTAAGCTTGTACCGTAAAATGAAGTACTATACCACTATACAGCTGACTATAGTTTATTTATGAAGTTGTAGAGAAATCAGTGTAGAGCCATAAAGCAATAAAGTAGTCAAAGGCTAGTCGTGGCATTACAACAGCAAACGCACGCGGGTATTTTCGCCCTTGTACGTCGCTGAACTCGGCACATTGACTGATTTAAGCTGATGTAGGAAGCCATTTTTCACCTCTATTGCCTAGTTGAAAGTGTACGTGTATATCCGATCCTCCCAGTAGCCTGAATTTCATCCGATTACTTCGAGTCGTTATTACTCCCTCAGTAACGTCTGAATCGACCGGCCGTTAATGCCGTCCAGTGACGACACTACTCCTTGACCTTTGCTTTAATTCATGCAAAAAGTACAACACGATTTTCGAGTGGCAAACGGAGAAATACCGTTTGGAAATGTCTGCATGATACAGAACTGCATTATTTTTTTCGGTCGTAATTCATGTTTAACGTTCAAACTATCAACTGCATGCAGTAAAACTCTGATCCGGTTGTACTAAATTCTATAACAAACTCGGTCGCAATCACGCAATGAAATAAACACACACACGGAACACATGGTTCAAAAACACAATGATTTGCTTTAATTGAAAAGAAGCTATTTGGTCCTTAACGAAGAAAAAAAACAAGGAGACAAAGACAGAAAGGCTAAGAGAATCATTACACTTGACGGGTAAAAATAGCAAGAAGGTCGAACTATAACATTGATCTCAGAAAACTTCGCGTAAACAAAATCACCGGCCGCCGAAATCACAAAGCGGCTCTAAATGAAAAACCTACCGACTCTGCGCGATGATTCTTCATTCGTAGTTCAATTTAGCTTTTCAGTTTCGAAGACAAGGGCAATTTTGCTGTTTAAGATAAAGACTAAGCTTATCGAAATGTTTGAACTAAACGAAAGAATGCCAGGGATGCGATCAGCTGAATAGCAAGCGACAATCCCGCTAAAAGTTTTCATAATTATACATAATTATGCGGATATTTAGGCAATCAACCAATCAAAATCACTACCCGGTTTTCGGGTAGTGAGTGATGTCACTGGACGGCATTAACGGCCGGTCGATTCAGACGTTGTTGAGAGGAGAAAACGACTCGAAGTAATCGGATGAATTTCAGGCTAATCCTCCCAGTAAAATGAAGTTGCCTGTTATTGCCTATAATATTAGATAACCAGCTCTTCTTCCATGTTTGCCTTTTTTTTACAAAAGATCTGAAAAATTATCTCATCGATAGTCGTTCTGTCGCTTAAGTTTTAAGTTTTCTGCACACTTTGCACTCAAGTAAGTAATTAGTAAGCTAGCTTAAGGAAGCTGATTAATATACGCTCCCAGCTTCTTTAGGCTTCCTTGTCACATTAACTTATATTTTAATCAACACTTTTTGTAACGCTTTGTTGTTATGTTATGCGAGTGACTAAAAAACAAATAAACAAATATTAAATAAAAATTTAATATTATAGTTCCTTTTTATTATAAAAATTAAGAATAATATAATTTAGTTTCACACGGTACAGATTTTGTTTGCGTTTTTACCTGCAAATTGTGAAATGAAACAAATTATAAGCTTTTACGAAATCATTTTATTTTTGTTCACTCATTACATCAGTAAACCATTTGTCTCTTTTTCGCTTCTTACATACTAGCTAACGATTGATATTAGAAATGGCATGGAATCATAAAACTCCTCTAATCAAGGAAAACTTAGGCTCCGGATCAGACTCGCACACAGTCGCTAATTAAGTGTTTTTCGGCGAGAGAAGATTGGGGTTAGGTTGTAAATAGAGGCACGCGGGGACTCTTCCGATGAGTTCCCGCGCGCCTAACTTAACCCCAATCTGTTCGGATACCGGATACCTTTTCGTGCCGAAACGCAAAGCTAACCGGTTTACCCGAGAGTATGTGACTCTTCACTTTAAATATCGGTGCGGCGCAGCTTCGATCCGTTACGCAGAAATCGCGCCGAAAACTCCTTTTTTATGTGCGAAACAGAAGCTCTATCCTCTATAGTTTTCGTGCCGGCAAAAAAGCTACCCGGTATAGGGTGAAAATAGTCTTAAAAGCTTCGCTTTGGTAAGGATGAAAATACTTTCCTGCTGAAAAATATTTGATTGTGATTGGACGATAGATTACAAATCTTTCTTGATTTGTTAGTGTTCTTTACATTGTTTATTAACAAGCGGGATTTTTACGCAGGTGGATTCACCCTGATATAAAAGGGGGCGGATAAACAACGCTTTGAAAAGTGCTGTGTTTAGAAGAGAGCAAACAACTCTGAACACTGAGAGCCGTTTGTCGACTTGGGAAAGCAATTTTTGTTAGTTGAAGTGGCAGGTAAGATATTCTCTACGCTACGTGAAAAGTGAAGTGTTTGCCTTGATTGGAAAATGTATATTAGCATGAAATTGTATACATCAACTACTTCAACTACTGGTTTTAAATATATACAAACGCACATTTTGCCTCTATAATCGTTCCAAGCGATTCTTTTTAAGTATCGATTTTCAAGAACGGTCAAACTTTTGATTTCAGTCTGTTGCTAGAAAATGATATAATGGCTTAAAAAAGCGGGCATACCAAATCAAAACATTTATGTAGAAGTTAAGAAAAACCACGAACTAAACGTAGGTTTCACTTCTGAAATCAGTTCTTTTGTTATAATATCAGACTGCGAGCAATTCCTTTTTAAATAATTCACTGAGTCAGTCGAGTCGAAGCTGCATTGTAAATCAGAGAAATATCTGTTTTAACCCTAAAAATGGGGGCGTTTCGGTGAGTAAAATACAGTCCTATTTTTGAGTCTAAAACAGGGTCAATACAGTCCTAATAGCTAGGGCCGATTTGGTCCCGAGGGCTGAAATGGGCCCCAGCGTGGGCTGGAATAGCCTTTTGATTAAGCTTTTTTGGCCTAAATTGTTCTCAAATCGCTCCAGGAGAGGCTGAATCAGACTTTGGCCCGCAGGGCTGAAACAGATCTTTTTAATTTTTAGTTTGGTATATACTTTTTTTGCATTAAGGCTTTTGTGTATCAGGCCAATCGTATCTAAACATTTTGTTCCATATTTTCTTGTACATACATGTTAAGTATTAAAATTGACTATATTTGATAGTATAGCACTTTCTGTGAAGCACTCAGACATTGCACATCACTGTCACAAAACCACGCACAGAAAAAAAAACCCCTCAAAATAAGCTAGGATAATCTTACAAAAGTGAATATTCAGTTTAATTTTAGTTTGCTGGGCCACTTCATTTTAAATTGGAACCAAGAGAGAATGAGCTAATTCTCTCTTGTTGGTACCTCGCAATAGCGGATCCAGGGGAGGGGCCCGGGGGGCCCGGGCTCCCCCCTTATTTTTAGAGGGCCGAAAAATTTTTTTTTGAGACCGAGCCCCCCCCCCTCTTATCTCAGTGTCTGGATGACCGGCCCCCCCTCCCCCCCTTTTATCTGAAGGTCTTGATCCGCCACTGCCTTGCTTTTTTCTTTTGTCAAAGCTGTCCATACAGCGTAGTCATTCATTTTAGATATTGTTACAAAAAAATATTTATCAGTCCTTCTTTCTAATCGTCTTCAGATTCAATAAATAAAAACCCCATTTATTTCATGGATACAATGGTCATTTTAACTCCAACAAAATCTACAACACCTCACAGGTAAGAATAACCTACCACGCAGACGTTTTTAGGGGATCCTAGGGGCTTCATCGGGTTACTGCCCCACGAACGTGGAAAAGGTACTCATGACGAGGACCCTAAGAAAGGCTTTGGTAGATTGTGCTAGCATAATTTAAAGCATAATTCAGCAAAACGAGCATTATTTTAAGCTTTTATTTCAGTTTAGCACTGCTAGCATAATCCGAGCTTTTATGCGTTGAAAACAAAAAAAACCCATCATAGCTCTAGAACAATTCAGTTTGTATTTTATTTCTGTATTGTTTTTGGAAAATATTGAGGTCTGTGCTAAGGTCAGTAAAACGGGCAACAAAAATGGCAACTTGTTTTGCAGCACTGCATCAAAACGAGTTAAAAATCGATGTTGCGCGTTTTGCTACCCACATTCAAACATGTCTTGCAGCAAATCAGGTTGCTGCAGGTTGCGAAAAGTTGTTGCAGAAAGTAGAGAGTAGTTCTACTTTTAGCAACAAAACCCGTACATGTTGCGCGTTATACCGGCCCAGGCCAAAATTGTTTTCAGCAAGTGACGTAACTCCCGTGCCGTGGCGTGAACTCCCCCGTACTTTTATCCAATCATGATCAGAAGTCAGTATTCACGCAACTTGCAGCAAACTTTATTTGTTAGAAGACAGGTTTGAACGTGGGTGGTGAAACGCGCAACATCGCTATTCAACTAGCTTTGCAGCAATGTTGCAAAACAAGTTGCACGTTTTCGTAGCTCGTGTTACCGTACCTTTAGGTAAGAATTATTTTAATCTTTTCTAAATACTAAACTGAAAATAAAAACTGAAAATATAACAGCCTCGGGTATCCCTTAGATTAAAAACAAAACACAAAGAACAATAAGGATGCAAGGAAAATGTATAGTTTTGGTTAAACTTGACGTTTAAATCGCCGTTGTTGGTTAAAATAGATAGGTATTGTGTCCTGGTGCTGGTATAGTTTAACAGTGTCTTCTCCATCTCTTTCGACCAGCAAATCCTAGAATTGTCTTTTTCTAGAAACTTGAATCCCGGAATCTAAAAAAGGTCTTACACTAGGGAGTTTGCCAGCCGGGAATTAGAACTTACTGGATGGCGTCTTCCACATTTACTTAGCTGGGTTAACTTTTTGTTATTCTGATTAAAGGTAAGGTAAAAAAGGCCCAAACGGCTGGAGCTTAGCCACGATTCCTTAACATGAAATATGCCTAGGAGTATTGCTACTCCCCCCCGGACAAGATGCTAGTACATCGCAGGGTTACCCCCCAGCAGTATGTCGCCGGAAGAGAGACAAAGTCCTTGTCTATAAGGGAATAACGCGACGGGCGAGGCCTGAATCCCGGGCCTCCAGATGCGGATTGCGAGGTGTTAACCGCTGGGCCACACACGTCTCCATGTTATTCTGAGTAACAGTTACTTATTTATTCAAAATATTTCTACCGGCAAACTTTTTCATTTCTCTAACCTGCTTGAGATGACCAAATTTGAGGGATGTTTGTAGTTATTTCAGCACTGACGTCTGTCGCTAACGTCAAGGATGGAATATAGAAAATTGTCCACGAATGACGTTAGGTAAGACAGCAGCGCAGCAGGTTAGTTGTTTTTGCAGGGAGTGGAAAAGCAAAAAAGAATGAAAGCGAAGACGAAAGAGCCAAAAGACCAGCAAATAAGGGGAGCAGGAATACGCTAAAATACTATGCACTGGATATCAACTGCTTTTCAAAAAATATCTTAATGAAAAAATCCGTTCATTTTCTTTAACGCTGATGACCCGTGGACAATGTTGTGAAGAAGCTAAGGTCTACGTGGAGGTATTGTAATGATGTTTTGAGTTGGAAGGCTCGTCTTATACCCTCAGGGATCGGCATAACTCTTCATGTTAAAAGAAAGCTGTATTCAATAATTATTTATTAATTATTTTTCATATGTGAGTTGTAAATGTGTTGTAGCAATAAGGCGCATTTGTATTGAACGGTAGACCTCGAGTTCTGGAGGGCAAAGTTGAATTTCAATTCATCGAAATTATTTGAAAAAATGACACATGTATGACATTTTCAGGTGTACTCTGCCGTCCGCGTATAATAACTGGTCACCATGGGCCTGGAACTGGTGGCTTACTCAGCCAAAACATGACGTCATCAAAGAAGAAACAGAGCGAGAAGGAAAACAAACCGCTGACAACAAACAGCAGACACCACCGGCTGATCAAGGGACAAAGGAGACAAAGATCGATTGAGATATGAATAATATTTGCTGAATTTTTTGTTCACGTGCATTTCTATTAGTTTTTAAGAATTTAGAAACACACGGTTCACCACCTTTACAAACTGACCGATGCATTAACAAAACATTTAAACTTCGAAAATAAACGGTTCTTTTTGCTGGTGGGTAGCTAGTAATTATATGTAAATAAGACGCCGTTCCGGTTCAGTTTGTCCCTGAGATATACAAGGGAGGTCGGGAAGGTGGATGCCACCCCACCCTCTCTGGTATTTCAAAATTTTATGAGGAGGATTTTTTCGGGGCACTTGTCCATTCCGGTAGCTGTTGGTATCTGAGAGACATATGTGATGTGAACTTGGTAAAAAATCAGCCGATAGATGTAGGCCGATATTGAATGACAAGTTAGGTGTGGTGTAAAATTTAAAATATATTAGAATGTAATTTTCTAAGCCTTCAGGGCCATATTCTTAACCAGAAGTAGTTGTAAAGCAACAGGATGATGCATTAAAGCATGTATTACATGCTAGGCGTGAAAAAGTGTATTTTCCAAGTAAAACTTTAAATTTTCGGGAAAAAAACGAAGTGAAAAAATTTACACTAAAAAGTCCTCCAGGTTGGATGACGTCACTGGCCCTCAGCATCCTCATTTGCATATTTATCCCATAGTATTAACATCATTTTGTAGACGGCAATAACAGGCCATCTATTAATGACAGCCGAAACTTTTCAAAATATCTTAACGTAACTAAAACCAGTGTAAAACCCCGGACTCTGCTGTACAACGGTGGGGATTTCAGTTTGCATGTATGTTTGAGGTTCAAGCAAGAATGGAGTTTATTTATTGGTTTAAGCCAGGAATGTGGTGTGCTTTTAGTAACGCATAAACTTATCACCAGCAATTGGTGCTTAGGCAATAAAGAAGTCCTCCGTAAAAGAGCAAAACAACAGCTAAACGTTATCTGAGTGAGTATGCGAGTCAAGTCAAGTCAAGTCAAGTCAATCTTTATTTAAACACGGTAAAATCCATCAGGAATTTAAAAAAAAAAAATTAAAAAATAACCTAACTATCCTAAACAAAATTCAAAACCTGACTACAACTAATCTAACTAAAACCTGTTTTTCATGAATGCCGTGTATAACATTAAAAATGAACATTAACTAATCTTTTAAATTGACTAAGAGATTCGGCTTCTCTCACATGACAGGGTAGGCTGTTCCAGAGAACTGCTCCGCTATAAGTAAAGCTGTTTTTCATGAAATTAGTTCGCGGAAATGGGACAAATAGTTTGTTAACAGAGTCCCTCAGGGAGTAACGCGTTTCATTTCGTTTAACAAACTTAGATGATAAATATTCAGGAACAAGGCCATTTAAAGACTTGTATACCATTATGGATTTCTGTATTTGAAATTGAGTGCTCAAGTCTTTCCAATCGAGTTGTCTAATCAAACGGTTAGCATCAGCATCATAGCTAGAGAAGGTTAAAACGCGAGCGGCACGGTTCTGAAGCTTCTGTAGCCTGTCAAATAATGTTTTACCACAATTACCCCAGACAAGATTGCAATAATCGAAATGAGATTGAATTAGTGAGTTGTATATATAGTGAAGGGTAGGTGGAGGGACAAAAGGTCTAATTCTTTTTATTGCTCCAATTCCGGAAGCGACCTTTTTAGATAATTTATCAATGTGTGTTTGCCACCGTAGATTTTCATCAATAAATATTCCAAGCGATTTGACAGAGGAAACGTGTTCTATCGGAACATTATTAATCGAGAGCTCAAGTGGGTTCGACAAAGTACTCAATTTTTGTCTGGAGCCAATTAGCATGAATTCAGTTTTAGAAGTGTTCAAAGTAAGTTTATTGGAAATAAGCCATTTGTTTAGGTTATCTAAATCGTGACTCAGAGTTAACTGTATTGAATTCACATCAACGCCAGCATAAGTAATGTGGGTGTCATCGGCATACATTCTAGGCTGGCACGAAGTAAGGCAGTTAGGCAAGTCATTAATATAAATAAGAAATAAAAGGGGGCCAAGGATTGTTCCTTGCGGTACCCCACATTTAAGAGAGCAGATTCTAGAAAGAGAACCGTTAACAAGACATCGTTGTGTACGATTAGTTAAATACGACCTAAACCAATCAAGAGCTGTACCTTGTATTCCGTAAAGGTTCATTTTAGCTAGAAGGATATCGTGGTCAACGGTGTCGAAAGCCTTTTTTAAATCGAGGAAAACCACAGCATTAACATTGCCACGATCAATATTAAAGGCCCAATTATCCGTAGCTTCCAGAAGGGCAGTTGCAGTTGAGTGTAACGAGCGAAAACCCGATTGATGATTAGAAATGATATCTTCATTGGTCAAAAAGTTATACAACTGATCATAAACAATCCTTTCAAACACTTTAGCTATAACGGAAATGACTGAAATAGGTCGATAATTATTCAGATCAGATGGCTCACCTTCCTTGAACAACGGAGTAACTCTAGCACATTTCCAATCATCAGGAAATATACCAGAGACTAAAGATTTATTAAAGAGATCACATAGTGAAACTGAAATAAGATCAGCACATTCACGTACAATTTTAGCAGAAATATTATCAAGACCAGTTGCTTTAGATCTACATAATTTGTTTAGATGTGAGAAAACAATGCTGCAGTTAGTCGAGGAGAAGCTGAAATTGTTGTTATTTACCTTTATATTATTGATATAACTTGAATTATTTTCAGCAGTTAGAGGTATTTCATTAGCAAGTCTGGGCCCAATTGTTGAAAAATGGTCATTAAAAGCATCAGAAAGCTCACTAGAATTAGAGATAATGGTATCATTCAATTTCAGTTCTTTCACCGTTGTATTATTCACACGACGGGATGTAAGCTCATTAAAGGTTTGCCACGTTTTTCGAGGATTACCCTTAGATTGAATAAATGCATTAGAATAATAAGATGCTTTAGAAATTTTGATGTCATTGTTTATTATATTTCGCAACTTTTTGTACCTTTTCCAATCGTGTGGATCATTCGATGTAATTGCTTTTCTTTTGGCAGCATCACGATCACGCATGCCTTTCTTTAATTCTGAATTGATCCAGGGTGCTTTATTTGTTCTAGTACGTCTAGTTCGGAGTGGCGCATGAATATTAACAATATCCAAAAACTTCGTTTTCCAGTCAGACCACAAAACATTTGGATCTTCAGAAACATTACAGGACCAGTCTTGCTGAGCGATATCGTTACGAAAACTCTCTCTATTAAAATTTTGGAAATTTCTATAAGAAATGGTTGAGTGCCCTTTTGAAGGAAAAGTGAGAGATAATTTCCTATAAACGTAAATAAGGCTATGATCGCTGATACCAATATGAGAGACTCCGGAACAGACTACCCTGTCAGTATAGTTTGTATAAATTAAATCAATTAATGTTGAAGAGGATTCCGTTATGCGAGTAGGTTCAGTTATAAGCTGTTGAAGCCCAAATAAATCAGAAATTTCACATAAGCGTCGAGTATTTAAATCATATTGTGCAGAGGCCAGGTTACAGTTTAAATCACCTAGCAGATAATATTCTAGGCCGAGGGAATCTAATTTCTCAAGAAATGATTCGTAATGTAAAAATAAATCAATTGAGGAGCAAGGAGGTCTGTACCAAGTGGCTAACCGAATTATCAATATAAGTAAAGTTATCATCTACTGCTGTGAGCTTGACCCTCTCATTAACTTCAATGCGTTTAGCATCGACGTTGATATCTTCTCTGTAGACTATACCCGAGAGACCAATGCTTGAGTTAGGAAACTTGCTCTTCACCTTCAATACAAGGCTCTTGATATCGGCGACACATGAATCGGCAGACTCCGATGGAAGATTGTTAGTGCCAGTATGGATGATGACGTGAGAAGGATCCGCGGATGCAACAGCGATGTTGTCAACAGCTTCAGCTATTTCAGCAGTGGTTTTCCCGGGATATGAGAATTTATGTACATGTCTTTGCGAAAGCTTTTTTGGATCAATGTGTTTTATCATTGAGTCACCAATAAGCACTATGGGTCTTGTCTTTCCGACTTCACCGCTTTTGGAGTTATTTGCACTAACTCGAGAGGTATTTGCGTGCGCTCCAGACTGATGCAGTGGCATCTCAGAGGATACTTGACTCGAAGGAGAAGAGACAAGTAAGGCCTGATAGCGGTTATGACTAGTTGGAATTGAATCAAATGCCCGGCTCGCTTCAGATGAATCAACATGTGAATGTTGCTGTTGCTGTTGTTGGCGACTTTCTTCGTTATTTGCAGTATAGTTGTCCTCATTTCTCACTTGGAATTGTACCTCACTTCTAAGGGGCTCAAATCTGTTCTGAGTTTCTATATTGCAGGCAGCCAACGGCCGCTGGATATGTTTATCATTCACACTTTTCCCAAGTGTGCCCACTTGGGACCAACAATCACATATCTTTTGTTGGCGGCATTCGCCCTCGCTTCTTTCTTGCATAATGATCTTCATAGCCAGCTTAAGAGAATCATTTTCTTGTTGCAAGGACAAAACTTGGCTCTCATAGGAAAAACACTTTTCCTCCAACACCTCAATTTCATTATCTTTTTTAGATAATGTCGATAACACCTTCTCATACCTCTCTTTGTAATCGAGGAGCTCGGCGCTAAAAGCGGTTTCTTGTAATTTGCATTTCGTCGACAGAAGGCTTGTATTTGCTTCAACCTTTTTCTGAAGAATTAGTAAATCCAGTTTTAAGCCCTCAATATCAGCACTGATAACCGAGTTCGATCGCTCTTGAATACTGTTCTCAAGTCCGGCGTCGGCGGCCGAAGCTAGTCGATTACTGCAGATGCCATTGGCTTCTTGCGAAGGCGGAATTTCTTGCTCGGTTGTTGAAGCATCCGAGACAGGCGTATCAGCTTCTGTTCCCTGTTTATTTTGAATAAACTTGACCAACTTGTCCTTTAAGGAGGGACCATCTCGACCTTGGAAACAAAGGGTTAGCTGTTTCTTATTATACCAGTTGATGACGAGATTATTGTTAGAACTTTTGAATTGCTTTACGTTTCCTCCGGGCGACGACCACTTTCCTTGTAGTTTCAAGCCATTTTCCACAAAATTCTTTAACGATTCAAGGTTATTCGTCCACGTTAATCGTTCCCCGTTTAGCTTAAGGGATTGTAATTCGCACCATTTAAGGTTAAGCTGGTAAGACTCGGTATCTTTCGTCAAAACGGGACCAGAAGGTTCACGTCCGTCCGCCATGACAAGTCAACGTTGCATAGTCTTTATGAATTGACCAATCCACAGATTGAGTTCGATTGAGTTCGATTTCGTTCGATTTTCGAACGTTCGATTTACTATGCCGGGGTTAAAACAACGACAACAACAGTCTTCTCTAGGCCTGGTTTTAATCCATTGATATGTAAACTGACAAGGAACCTTCCTTCATATTCTGTTGCCTTTACTGAATCGCAAAACTTGTCAACGAAAGACAAAGACGGTGGTCTCCATTCCTGGCTATTGTCAGAGAACCCTCTCCCTGGCCGGCAGCACTAAAACATGGAATCCGGAATCCGGAATCCGGAATCCGGAATCCGGAAACGGAAACGGGATATGGAATCAAATATCAGTGATAGAAAATTAAACAATTTCACATTGCATAATTTAGTACAATCCAAAGAGAATTTGTTTTAGTTTTCTTGGCAGTTCCCTTAAATATATTCTTGTTATTGTGTCTTGATAAGATTTGCCGTAGTGTGGTTATTGCACTGCAAGGCCGATGAAAGTAAATTTACGAGTAATTTTTATTCAAGAGTTTATGGGTTGAATAATACAGTTAAATATTACCTCTGTAGCTAAATGTCAAGAATGGTAGTAGTTGGCCTCAGACCACACCACGTGATTGTCTCCAAACTGAATACTCAACGCATGACCGACCCTTGATGTGACCACAGTTCCTGTGTTTTAGCAATAAGTTCAACTTTTTCGCCAAGCTGAATGCTGATGGAATACTGGTGTACCGGTAATTGAGTTTACGTTGACGTCCGTATTTTTGTTGAAGAGGCTTATTAAACATGGCGCATTATTTTGATGTAATCAGTCGCGGAATGAAGCAAATGCATGCACAATTCTCTCTTGATAATTAAAACTGAACACTGTTGAAGACAACCCAGAAAAGACACTCAGGAAAAACTTGACGGCGACGCCTTTCAGTTATATAACAACGCCTCTGTCGATTTAAACGAAGTCTGTCTGCATATAACTTACCTTTTTCTTAAGGAACTACCTTTTGTCTGTGACGCTTTTGTCCTCGCTTTGCTGTCCCATGAGAATTTGCATCCATTGCCGGAAGTGGTATCAAGAGCCTTTTCACCGGAATCGACTCCCGTGATACAGCAGTCTCCTCTACTCACCTAATTTATTCATTTATGTCTTTTTTTAACTGTTTATTCATTTTTTTGTCATTGCTAACATTTTTTTTTTTAATCGATCGCATGGAACCTTCTTTCACGGATTCCGTATTCCGATTCCGTTTCCGTTTCCGGATTCCCGATTCCCCATTCCGGATTCTATATTTTAGTGCGGCCGCTCTCCGGCTTCCTCACGACCAGCTCCACTCCGGATTACGGTAAGAGTGGAAGCCTGGGCATAATACACACCCTCCAGTATCAAAAGAGATCGCGTCAGGCACTCAAAGTCATACGAGAAAGCAATATCTACTGCAGATAAATCACAAGAAATTCTCGAGCAATGCATTGGTTTTCAGCTTCGCTTCTCGTTTTTACAGTCATTTTGTCTGGTAAGTTGTTAACGTTGAGCAGACTCGCCTATTTGGCCGCAATATTTTCCAATCCGCCCAGAATTTGACCGGGGGTGTGTTAAGGATTCGGTTTGCAATGTGATACCGTTTAGCTAAGTAATATAATTTCGGTGATTTTCCATGTTTATGCATTTTCACAGTCGCTAATATGACCAATGATAAGCCACTGACCTAAGTGGCAGTTAGGCGCGGGGATTTAACTAAGTCAAACGATAACAATTTTCCTCATCACAGCACCTATATTTTCACGTTATTGCAAAACTTCACAGCACGCAGTAATACAGAAGCTACCGCATGGCGAGCCGCAAGCCTTAGCGACCGAAATATGGGGGAAAATTTGTCCCCCATCTGACCAGAAGGCCATTGTTTAAATTCAGCCAAGCATAGACCGTTGACAGCTTGAAACCATACTTGAGCAGAAATGAGAATCTCCTTTCGTGACCTCCTGTGAAGCTTTATCCGACATATCTTTCAACTGCTCATTTTAGCAGACACTACTAAAAAGCTGATGAGACGAACACAACTAAAAAATAGAACCTGATAGAATGAAAATCGCTCCAAAACAGTGCATCAGTTGGAAAACTTGTGGCGGTGTAGAGGAGTTTTGCAACAAACAGGGGATACTTCAGAATCAATATGCATTTATTTACCGAAGATGAACGAAGTGCAGCGATTTAAATTTGATAGAATTTACATTAACTATAAATTCAAATTTTACAGTAGCTTTCTCTGGGGAGCAGAATTTAAATAGGAGACTTCACCGGCCTTTTCTCAAAAAAGGGAATAGTCCCGCTTTTAATTCTGCTACCCCGAAATTTATATTTCTAAATCTAAGTAGCTTTCTTTTTCTTTTAAAAAAATTTTACGGGGGAATCGAAATGAATTTTGGTTGATTGGTTGCGTCCATCGCGGTTCCCCCTATTTGTTTTTTAATAAAATACCATGGCACGAACGGTCTCTATTATTTTTCACGAGCCATAACCAACCAAGTTTCCTTGCACTAAGCGAAGGCGACACACCCGATCGCTTGCTTTTTCAGGCGACTCACCCAGAAGAGCACGTGCAGACGGAACTTTGGTCGTTGTTTAGCTTTGTTTTGAATCACCCAAAGAATAAGTTCAATTACGAATTCTAAGCGTCTAGTTGACTCAATACAATCTTAGCAAGTCCCAAACAAAGGAAAAATATATTTGGCAAACCGTTTTCCAAGACTATTTTACCTTATAAACTTTCCTAAGGCCTCGTTTTTTTACAGAAAGATTCATTTAATATACACGTTTTACAAAGTCTTCTTGCACTAAGCGAAGGCGACTCACCCGATCGCTCGCTTTTAATCAGGCGACACACCCAACATAAAAGCACGTACAGAATACCCTGAACCATGTTCATGAATTTGTTGTTGGTTAAATATTTTTCAAAGCTCTCTGCCCGTGAAAAATAATAGAGACCGTTTGCGCAGTCGTATTTTATTAAAAAAAAAAAAAACAAATAGGGGTGAACCGCGATGGACACAACCAATCAACCAAAACTCATTTCGATTCCTCCGTAAAAATTTTTAAAAGAAAAAGAAAGCTACTTAGATTTAGGGCCTTACAAATAACGAGCAAATTTAACACTCAACCCCCTCTCTGTGAAGTACCTTAGGTAGGTCGGTAGGGGTATGGGTAACACGAGCGTCTGATATTTTTAACGCGTTTCATTTCATTTTTGATCAAAATAAAAAGCTTTTATGA
Source organism: Porites lobata (assembly GCA_942486035.1). Lineage (NCBI taxonomy): Eukaryota > Metazoa > Cnidaria > Anthozoa > Scleractinia > Poritidae > Porites > Porites lobata. Next base: position 65,808 of record CALNXK010000034.1, read on the forward strand.
GGTTTATACTTGGAATAGCCCTTATTAATGGCTTTGTAGCACAATTTGCTACCAGTGGGAGTCATATCCGCCTATTCGATACTAGGAAAACGATTATTTTCATAGGCAGAGCTCCGTCCGGCTGTGTTGAGAACGCATGCAACAACGCAATATTACGCGATAATTACTGGCCTTATTGTTGTGCAAAGAGTGTTTTAACTGAAGATAATTTTCTCATTAATTGAAACAAAGATCTGAGCATGAAGTGACAATTATAAATCGCACTGGATCATGATGAAGCATTTAAACATCGGCAACAAGCAAAACAGTTGAAAAAAGATCAGAGATATAGCAATTTGGCCACTACGTGTGTATGTGTTATAAAACACGGACGTCTATAATTTTCAAAACATTCCTTTGTTTATCAAAAAATGTCGCACGAAATTAATAGAGCTTTTCGACTTCTTTATTAGGGTACTTTTTGTACACAAAATTGCCTCCAGTGAAAGTTGTGCTGCGCCTGTTTCTTCCTAAACACGAGCTGTACGATCGGGAGCGCCACATTAAATTTGGCGGGCATTTAATAGGTTTTGGCGCGGACATGTTCGAAGCAGAAATAAATAAATTAAAGGAAAAAAATCGAACACTGTGCTTACCTTTAAGGAGTCTTACGATTAATCAAGTCATTATACAAACCAGAATTAATGTGTCGCAAGGTAAACCTACTGATCTAAGGCTGAATTGACCTCGCATTTGAACCAATGTGAAGAAGGAAGGCTGGCCATCTCCGGTTTTCAGAAGAGAAGCTTGAATTCTCCTAACCTGTCCGATCTGTTTAAATGTTCTTGAAATACCAATCGCTTCTAAGGGAAGCGATTTTGATCGCGAATCAACACAGAAATTCTCGACCAGGAAACGGCAAAAAGTAACCCACATATACTCCATACAATGATGGCTTGATTGGGCTGATCCGATCCGGAGAACAGTTGAAAAGACCGCGCTCGACTTTATTTACATGTTTTTACCCCGCCTAGTATTGTTTTAACCATATTAACAGACAGTTGCGAAATTTAGAATCGTTTCATCGCCTCTGTGAAGATCACTACCGATGACAGCTAATCTGACCCCTGCTAACATGCACGAGGTCGGAGGTAAAATTCTAACAGGAAATTGAGTATAGCAACCGTCACTCAAGATAATTAAAAAAGGGACTTTACGCGGCTCCTCATAGTATGTCTGGAGTCTGGAGCTCAGTTCTGGCTTCGCTGAGTAATGTATCGAAAAAAAGGGCAATGAAAAAGTATAACACAATTTTGACGTTCAAACATACTGCTCCGAAGTGTCGTCGGATTTAACGAGTCTTACGCACGTTTCACGGACATTAAAAAGTAGGAATTAGGCATCACGTTAATTAAAATTCCTTGTTCACGTTTCACAAACATTTCCGAAGTGAAAGGACTGTAATTCACGGATTTTAATTTGGTATTTTCACCTTTCTCGAAAATTGAAATATGCTATATCACGCAATAACCCCTTTCATGTCCGTGTGAGTATAATTCAAAGCGCATGAAGCATTCCAAACCACAACAAACCTAAGTGAACTATTGTTTCTATTTTGAAGCCTGAGCACTTTGGAATGCAGTTTCACAAACAAATACCGTTGTTAGGTTCGGTTTTGAATGTTTGCGGTCTTATCTACTATTATCAAAGGGGTTGTTTTTTTTTCACGGCTGGCTGTTCATTTAGTTTATAATGCCAGTTACGTGGCCTTATTCGATATGGACCTTGAGCAATTACTCGTGAATGACCAAATTACAGCTTCTTGCCAAACAACCAATACAGTCAAACCCCGCGACTAAGAACCTGGATTTTAAGAACCTGTTAGGCTAAAATTTTCCAGTTAAGCCCCCTCTATATAAGAACCTGTTTAGCCTAAAATTTGAAACAGTTTCTTATTTTCGAAAATCTATGAAAAAATTCAGTACACTTGGGCAAATAAGATAAGTCAACATTCAGAATCCTCTTTGGAGACAAAGGTGTCGTATCACTCGAACTGCAATCTAACGGTCTGCAGGTTTTATATGAGGAATAAGCTGAACCACTGAATACTCTCAGCTTAATTGTATTTTTTTCTTCAGAAAGTAAGAACCTATGTAAGAACCTAAATAGGCTCAATTTTTGCTAACTACCATTTATATAAGAACCTGTTTAGGGTAACTTGGAAACATCCAGGTTCTTAGTCGCGGGGTTTTACTGTATGTCTTGATGGGTCTGTCTTCCAAGCATATGTCGCAAACAAGGAAAATGATAAAAACTGTCAGGCTAACAATTCAAAAAACACAATTGCAATTCGTTTTAATCTTCTTCAAGTTTGTCCATCCGTGCCTCCTTTTGTATTTGCTGTGTTATTTATATCCCTAGTGAGGTCAAGATGGCTGGATATTGGCCAATTTCGTTTCTTTTCATTCCTTTCAAAACAAGCCCCAAAGACTAATTATCAGCCGTAGCAAGAGAAACAAGTAATTCAAAAACAGCATGCAAAGAAGGAAGCCACAGGCTGAGGGAACATTCGAGAAGGGTCATAAACGTGATCAACTCCCTTGATATTGTGAAATTTTAAACAAAGGATGGTACGTGCACCGACCGGTTTACCCATGTAAATGGAAAACAACCAGATTTGATACCGGAAGCAAAAGTAAAGCAAAATCTGCGTAAACCTAATAATTACTCCACATATATGCCTCTCCTGCAGGGAAGTAAACTTTCACTTTTGAACGAAGTTTGCACCCAGAAAAAATAAGTAGCAACTTAAGCATTCTAAAGTTACAACAAATTTGCTCAACTGGCCGCGAACGTAGGTAAAACTGTTTGGTTTATGCATTGTTTTAAACTTAATAGATTGCAAAGGTTTTACTCGTAATACTAAAAGAAAGTTTACAGAATTTCTTTAAGATAACGGGTTTTACGCTCCATATTAAGACGGATGAACTATTAATTCAGTGAAAGGATTTTTTTCGCCCCTTTAAGGGAATCCGGAATCCAGAGTCCTAGGAACTTTCGCTTATGGAATCCTAGCCCGTTCCAGGCTCCAAGATAGTGGTGAAAGAGGCGTAAAAAGAAATGCGAAAACGCGCGGGAGCTGGGGAGAGACATTTTTCCCGCTGCCACCGCCCCTTTCCCAAGTCACGCGCGTCTTATTTTGGCTCTGCTCGTTTTAATACGTCCCCACCATACTATCTGAGAGCCTGGCACAGGCTAACGGAATCCAGGATCCTGGGCTTTGGAATTCGGAATCCCACTAACGATTGGAATCCGGAATCCAGTACCTGGCTAGAATCCAGAATTCAAGACTGTCCTTGAATCACCCCTTACATTGGGCGATATTTTGCCAAAACGAAAAGACTTTGCAAAAAATGATTTGCACACGCCATAGCGCGTAGATGACAAAACTCATCTCATTCCACTATCTGTTATCAAATTCCAAAGCTTTCCTCTTTAGTTTACGTTATAAAACACATGGTCAAAATAATAAATAATTAATAAATAAATAAATAAAATAAATAAATAACGATTTGCAGGTAGCACATCCACATAGTGGTTCTTCGTCTACCTGATTCCTGGTCGAATTGGAATTTGGAAATGTTGGTTTTTGAGGAGAGGGAAAAACCGGAGTAGCCGGAGAAAAACCTCTCAGAGCAAGGGAGAGAACCAGCAACAAACTCAACCCACATATGGTGTGGACGTAGGGATTTGAACCCAGGCCACATTGGTGGGAGGCGAATGCTCTCACCACTGCGCCACACTTGCTACCGCCGTGTGGCACGGTTCAACGTGTACTATTTAGTTATCGATGCAAGTATAGGGAGGATTGCTAGGCGCTCAAGAACTCGATGTATTAAGCTATGTGTACACTATACCGTATAACTTTTTGTGTCGACACGAAACGCTGTCCGATACAGTAAAAAAACAACAACAACAACAACGACGGCTCGGGACTGGAACAAATCGTTCACACACAGGGAACATCGGACCGCTGCGGTTGGCCAAGAGGGTTTTGTGAACTTAACATTCCAGTCCTTAGTTCTGAATATTTCCTTCCGTGTCAGTTGGTTCCGGTCCTCGCCCCTACTTATTCACGTTCCCGGTCCACTATACTACAGTCCGACCACCTGTTCACACTACACCAAAGTGTGGCACAGAACCTATCCGATATGTGACGCTCCACTTTCTAGACCGGCGCTGCGCAGCTTCGCTCCGTTACAGAAATTGCGCCGAAATCATTGTCCTTATGTTTGAACGAAAGCACTGTTTTCGATCCGGTATGGCGTGACAATAGCCCTAGTTGTTACCTTCATCAGCGTGCACAATGGGAATATGGAGAACGCTAGTACCGCTCGCGCTATTGAATTTGATCATAGTCTCTCCAACCGAGTGTCCGTTGAGAGACTATGATTTGATCCACGCATAAGCGAATGTTCTAGCTATGTTATAATAATAATAATAATGAATAGCTAGTGTTAGATTTCTTCCCATTTTTTATTTTCCCGTTCCCCGTGCCTCGTTCTGCGTTTAGTAACATCGTAGGAGGAGGAAGTAAAAGAAAAAGGAAAAGGGAAAACGAGGAGGGCGAGAAGAATAAGAGGAAATTTTTGTTTAGCTAGTCTACCTTTATGTCGGCTGGCCAATGTTCAGTTCTTTCACTGTCTTTTCTCTTGTGTTTAGTTTCTTGCAGTGTCGGTAAAGCTACTCCGGAGCAAACTGACCAACGTATTATGTTTTACGTGTTCGGATCAGATAACATCTACATCATAGATCCAAAGAGCAAAGAAATTTCGTCTACAATCGGTCCTGATGGTGTTTGTACCAAATCAAACAACAGGTATTCCAGGTGAGCGTTCTTAAACAACAGTGTTTGCCGAAATTTTCACATGCCTCGCCAAAAATATGGCTGATTACAATGTGAATTGTAACTCTGTTGTTGTTGTTTTTTTTTTATCAGGAATAAATGTTCCTTCGGTAAGAATACAGTGGTGAGAGACGAACTTATCTTCTTCAGCGACATGCCTGGGAATCGAGTTCACGTTATTGATGTACAGCAGCAGAAGGTATTAAATGGCTTCCCACACTAACTCGAAGTAGTTTTTGTTTCCCCTCAGATCATTTCTATATAGTTTTACCCTCGATAACTCGAACCATGTTTTGAGTCCTTAAAAATTCGGGAACAAAAAAACAGCCTACTTTGAATTTCCCATGTTGACGCGGACTGGTAGGCGTATAGTTTACTAGTGGAGGCTGATGTTGTTTTTTACAAATCTAACGTGAAACAGCTTTACTTCTCAAAACAGTAAAACGCATGCTCTATTTAGGCAACATTTTGTTAGGTTACGTTATGATTTATTATGTAGAAGTATCTTTCAATTTTCACTTCAATTCAAATTCAAAGTAGACAGACTGCAAATTATAGTAGTTGCGAAAAAATATATCTACGTGTCCCAACTGTTCATCAGTAGGATGCCTAAAATGCGTGCAATTCTACAATTGGTTTCGGCTCCATTAAATCCTATACCAATTGCAGAACATTTTAAGAGGAGCCACCCACCGTGTGAGCACAGTCGCGGACAACACATATAAGTGACGAAAATAACGCAAAGCAAAACTAAGAGGTTATTAAACGAACGAAATGTACACGCAACTTAACGTTTCTACAATTATAAACTGTGATTAAAATGTTCACTGTGCAGTAAAAACTGTTTTTTTTTTTCCTTACTCCCGGCTATTTTCTTCGAACTCCCGATAACTCGAACTTTTTTCGATTTCGCTTGAAGGTTCGAGTTATCGGGAGTCGACTGTAATTTGTTTATCCACGAACTTAGTAGTTCTTGACACTCGTTGAAAGGTGTCCGTGCGTTCCAGATCGAATTAGAATTCGGAGGTGTTGGTTGGTTATTGAGTACCCGGAGAAAAACCTCTTCTTAGCAACGGAGAGAACCAACAAAGCTGAGATAGAGGATGCCGGGTTCCTTACGTCCTCCCTACTCGCTCCCACTTTATTGAAACAAAAGCCTATTATACCTTACTAAAGGTTATTCACCGCGACGTTGTGGGAAAAAGATGTTGTCTTTTGGTTCCAAACTAAGCAATGTGAGCTGAAAAATTGGATAGAGGAAGCGAAGCGCTAGTGGTAGATTATTTTTGTTTCTGCGGCAAAAGCGAGCGAGAGAGCGAAAGCTGGGGCCAACTACCGGAACCGGAAATGAGAGGCGAAGGACTTAGAGGAAGTCTAGGTTCCATTGGTTCCATATAGCCTAACGGTATATCTTAGCACTTCATGAATTCATTGCCGTTTGCTGGCGTTATCAGTCACAAAATATACTCAGGAAGAAGAAATCCGTGAGTTAACCGTGCCTTTGTTGCAGTCCGTGTGGACATTCGCGTAACGATTGTGTGGACCACAACATTGACCGTGTTTACACAGGTTGCCATATAAGTGTGGACGAAGTCTGCATCTATTTATGGTAAAATACATATAAACCGAGTACTCTACTGAGCTCTTTCGAGAAAGTTTTTTGAAAAAGCGTAAAAGTGAACGCGACAATCCTGCAAGATAATCTGTCTAATCTGGGATACAATCAGTGAATTTAAAATAAGTCAAAAAATATAAATAAATAAATAAACCGCATCAAACTGGTGTTTGGCAGTCCTCACAGTGACGATGTTAGATTGCGTTGTCAAATTTTTAATAAATTTCAACTGGAAACATTTAAAAAGAACTTTCAAGATCAAGAAGTTCGTTGGCCCGCTTTGCACAAAAACTCCCCAGGATCGTTAAAAAACGTTGAGAAAAAACACGCCAGGACACTTAGCCTGGAGCAAGTTCTCCGGGGAGCTCTACTGGCCGCCAGATCGCCCCGGAGAACTTGCTCGCAGTCTAGGATACTGAACACACAACTGTAAAATGACCTTATAATTTAAACATTTACTCCAAAGGTCGTGGAAACAATCCCAACAGAGGGCTACCCGTATGATTTGTACTACCTACATTGGCTGAAGGAGGTCTGGGTACACACGTGGACCGACTCTACTTTTGACGTCATTAATACTGAAGGAAGCCTTCGTAAGACGCACAAAGCTATCAAGGCGCATGTACAACCAGGTCAGTACAGAGAACTGGCGTTATTTTTTGTGTAACCAATGAGAAACCCCATCTAAGCTTAATGTAGCGTACTATAAAATTTAACTCAGTTTTCTCGGTGGATTGCACCTGACGACTGCATCGAATTTAGCCTCCCAAAGCATGGCAACCGTTGTAAGTTCATCTCGTGAATTTTACGAAACTGAAATGGAATTTTGAACTCCGCCTTTACAAAACGCGGGCTTAGGGTAATGAGTTTCTTTTGTCCATTGAAGGTTGTGTATTTTAGTTCTCGAAACAGCCACAATTAGATCATTTACCTAAACACTGCGCATTAGAATCGAGAAATTAAAGAAAACGAATCCAAGACCCAAGACGCACGTTTTCCTGCGCGCGAAACTGGCAGCATTTTTCCTGTTAGCGGCTTGTTACCGGCTTTGTTATGTTAGCTTCAGTTTTTTAGCGTTTCCCCTTGAAATCCCTTAGTGCTTTTGTTTTACCTACGCTATCCACTGACAAAGCTTTTGTCGAACGGCATACGTTCTTAGGTTGGACACACGGGTACATGTTCGCTGACCCAGAGGTGAAAGACGGCAAAATGGGCTATGTCACTCACTTGTTCAACCCAGGCCTGCACCAAATCGACCTCATAGCCAAGGCATATAAGGCCTTTGTTAACGTTTCTGACTACAACTGCACCGGAACTTTAAACTTCGTTTACAGCCCCGTGAACAAACACGCCTTCTTTGATTGCTATAGAGCCTCAAAGAAGGTTGCTCTGTTGGAGATGGACCTCACCACTGATACAATTGTTCAGAAGTGGAGCATTGCTGGGGAACCGTATGTTTCACCCGATGGCCGCTACGTCGTCGCACTTTACAAATCCGTCAACGAGTCGGCCAACCTTCTCATTGCTAGTAAAGTTTATGTTCTGGTTATTCCTGGCAAGGACAGTGCTGCCATTTTGAATTCCACATTAGATATCGCTGGTGGCGTGAGCGACCTTGTTTATTATGAGAAGGTCGAAAAGAAGGGAAGTTTTATTGCTTACATCAGCCTTATTTACAGCGACAAGATAGCTGTGTTAGATCTCGACTCTCTCGACTCTGGAAACCGCCAAATCAGCTACATTGTGAACGTTGGAAGCGTATATTCGGCACCAGGTATGCACTCAGTGAGTCGACCGTTGGTAGCATCGGGTCCCTGGCTTGTGACTCCTGCCACTGCTAACCAATCCCTTGCCATCATCAACATCGCCTCGCAAGAGCTGTATGGGATGGTAAAGGGTGTGGTCGGGGCTAGAGGGATGGTAGCAGCGTACTCACCCATAGGAGCTGGAAGAAGCTCTTGTGGTTCAAAGGAGATTGTGATGTTCACCTTGCTGGATTGTCTGTACATATTGATGGCCAGCTTCTGAGGCTATGTTTACACCTCGGTGGGAAAGTGTTTTAGAAACACTTGCGCCAAATTAATTCACACCACCACTAGTTAGTCTCGCTTGCGTAAGCAGCGAGACTTATAATCTGCAACGCGTTTTTCGCCCGGGGGGAGGGATGTAGTCCCTTATATAGGGAATATGGGTATGTGCGGCGCCAAAGGGGATGTTTTTTACAGCCTTTTTGGTCTGAAATAGGGTATCAGTTTCGACCATTTTGGTCTGAAAAAGGGTATGGCTTGTGCACTCTAGTCTTGAACGAGGTATGTCGTTTTAGAAGAATTAGCTACTTCTTCATCATTTGGCAATAAGACCATTTCCCTGGTTTACGCCAACTACTGTGTACGTGCCGTAACAGCTTGTCACGCGCTCCGGTCACGCGCCGGGCTCCAGGGCTTCAGGTCTGAAATAGGGTATCAAATTTTCGATCAGGTCTGAAATAGGGTAGGAAAAATCACAGATTTTGGTCTGAGATAGCGTGAGGGTTTCAGAAAGCGTGCCGCACATCCCCACCCAATTAATCTGGAAGTATTCCCCCGGGCATTGTTGTCGTTTTTGGGTCAAAAATCGAAGGTCATTGTGCCAGGCGTTACTTGCAGACACCGTGGAAACTGGGACCAACAATCGTTGCGTGATGGAAGCTACGCATGCTTAGGAAAGATTAAAGTTAGAGCTTTTCCAAAACGTGTCGGTCCGCGAATTCTATCGCTAGAAAGCGTTGATTACGTTGGAGCAAGTGAACACTACTGAGTGGTCGAAAAAAAGAATAAGAATCTGAATTAGCAAAAATTGCGATGGTCGGGAGTTGTAAACTTTCACTGTATGCAAAAGAGTCTCGGGATGAGCAAGCGATTTATTTGTGGCGATGATTGAAAAGACATGCCATGTAAATCACTTTTTCGATATCTGGCAATGATGATATTTCTCTGGAATCGAGGCCCTTGAATTTTCGTGTATTTATACACGCGTATAGCCTGCTACCGCAGGGGTATTTTTAGTCGTCGCTAACACGCGTCCTAAATCAATTCAGTTCTTGCAGAATTAATGGCCTCCTCATTTCTCGATCTAATTTCCAAGCAGGCGAAACCTGAATGCCGCTCTAAGCGCGTTCTTGTTTGTCCTCAAAATCTTATAGGGCTTGATCGAAAAAAAAATAAGAATCTGAATTAGCAAAATTGCGATGGTCGAGAGTTGTAAACTTTCACTGTTTGCAAATTAGGAGTCTTGGGATGAAAAAATCTTTGGGTCAAAAATCGGAGGTCATTGTGCCAGGCGTTACTTGCAGACACCGTGGAAACTGGGACTAAGAATCGTTGCGTGATGTAAGCCACGCATGCTTAGGAAAGATTAAAGTTAGAGCTTTTCCGAAACGTGTCGGTCCGCGAATTCTATCGCTAGAAAGCGTTGATTACGTTGGAGCAAGTGAACACTACTGAGTGGTCGAAAAAAAAAAATAAGAATCTGAATTAGCAAAAATTGCGATGGTCGGGAGTTGTAAACTTTCACTGTATGCAAAAGAGTCTCGGGATGAGCAAGCGATTTATTTGTGGCGATGATTGAAAAGACATGCCATGTAAATCACTTTTTCGATATCTGGCAATGATGATATTTCTCTGGAATCGAGGCCCTTGAATTTTCGTGTATTTTATACACGCGTATAGCCTGCTATCGCAGGGGTATTTTTAGTCGTCGCTAACACGCGTACTAAATCAATTCAGAAACAAATAAAAGGTATCAACGTCGATAAAGTAGGAAGTAAAAAACCTTTAGAGAGTAAATCATGTTTCTTGCAGTATTAATGGCCTCCTCATTTCTCGATCCAATCTCCAAGCAGGCTAGACTGGCATGCCGCTGTAAGCGCGTTCTTATTTGTCCTCAAAATCTTATGGGGCTTGTTCGAAAAAAAAAAATGAGAATCTGAATTAGCAAAATTGCGATGGTCGGGAGTTGTAAACTTTCACTGTATGCAAAGGTGTCTTGGGATGAACAAGCGATTTATTTTTGGCGATGATTGAAAAGACGTGCCATGTACATCACTTTTTCGTTATCTGGCAATGATGATATTTCTCAGGAATCGAGGTCCTTGAATTTTCGTGTATTTATACACGCGTATAGCCTGCTACCAAGGTGGTATTTTTAGTCGTTGCTAACACGCGTACTAAATCAATTCAGAAACAAACAGTATCGACGTCGATAAAGTACGAAGTAAAAAACCTTTAGCGAGTAAATCATGTTTCTTGTAGAATTAATGGCCTCCTCATTTCTCGATTCAATCTCCAAGTAGGCGAGACTTGATGCCGCTGTAAGCGCGTTCTTGTTTGTCCTCAAAATCTTATACGGCTTGTTCGGGATGCATTAACCATCAATATTTAATGTCATTTTTCTTTTTCTTAAGGGGATGCACATATTCCCACCAAAATGCGTGCATTTAATGCACGGTTATAAATTTTAAGTAGCTGTCTTTACTGTTAATAAAGAGAACTGAGTAATAAATTTTGGTCTCATCGGAGTCAATGTAGTAAGTAGAACATCGACAGGGTAAGATGGCCTCGTGGCAATTACAACTGGGGAGGAGGAGGAGATGTAGGGGGAGAAGAATGGCCAAATAACGCGGGATGAAATGTGTGCAATCAGTGATAACTTTCCACAGGATTATTAGAGGACTCAAGATAGAGGACTATAGCTCAGTTTGACTGGACAATCAATCAATGTCTTAGAAGCAAAACATAAATTACTAGAAAAGTAACTGTTTAGAGTAGTAAGCCTTTTGTGTTTATCGACGTATGATGGGTTTAGTTTGTAAAGAAACTGTGATGTTTATTAAAGGCTTTGTAAACTGAGATGAAAAGTGTATTGGTCACCGTAGTGGAAAGATTGAGAAACTATCGACGTGTTGCCCTCAGTTGCTTGCCTTTTTAATCCACATCAGGTGCCGTTTCCAGCCAAACACCGCGAAGTACAAAACACAACACAATTAGATACTTTTGACGCCAAATGTATTTATTTCAGTTTACTCTATTTGAACATTTCTAGCCGATTTATTTTTAAACGTGCGGAAAATTCTCAGAAAGTGAACCTCTTCACTGAGTGACGCCGGGTTTTAGTTGTGTAGGATGGTTTCGTACATGCTTTGCACTCCCATCACCACGTCCATAGCGCGTGTCTTCAAGGACAACTGTAGAAACAATATAAACACGAGTTGGAAACGATGATAAAGAGTTCAAAAATGAACTGGAACTAAATATCAGTCAAGGCTCACGTGAGGAACCGTTCCGAATTCCCCTGCATTAACCTCGTCTTCACGATACCTCCAGTTCACAACAGGCTATAAACAATGAAACCACTATTCATTAAATCGACCGTTTTTCTGCGCTTTACACCGTCTACACATATTTGACTCGTGTTCTGATTGGTTTACTTGACTGTTTTCATCCACTGTGATTGGTTTTAGTAGTTATTAACTTACGACACTCAATTAAAAACCATTCCAAAACATGCGTCATTACAGAAACCCGGGGTCAATTTAGTAATACTCTTACAAGTGTAGCTATTGTTTTCAGACCCTAAAATAATAGTTACTATTGTAAATTACACTTGTTGTAAATTACACTTGTAAAAGTTTTATAAAATTGACTCCGGAATGCTGTTTCACACTGAATAATGACTCGTGTTCAGCTGTGGGGCATTTAGCATCAAAGCCGGAATGCATGCTTTATTATCGAGTATCCCCACGGCGTACCTGGGGATAGTCGATAATAAAGCAAGCGATCTTTGATTCTAATGTTTTAAATAAGCGCCGGATTCGGTTACAGGGAATTTAGGACACCAGAGGCTCAATCCGAATGAGAAACGATAAAATGGTCCCTCAAAAAAGGCTTTTTTAAAGCCAGTTGGATTGATTACAGTAGCCTTTCAGGGCTATAGTTGTGAAAGTGAATTGACCAGAGCCGGGTCACTTGCTTGTACCACAGGATTACCAGGCTGCATCTTGAGCTCAGCTAGAACCCATATTGCATTGGTAAGTTTCAATGACTGATACAACATGTCTTGGGAAAAGAGAGAAATCCATGAGAAAATAAATGCCCTTGGTTAACGTATCCACAGGTACAACCTCCTAACGCAGCGCCATCGGAATCTCCCAGAAATCAACAGTTGAGCTGGGATAATAAACGTGATGTCATTAAATGGAAGCTCTACTTTATAAAGGCGATTATCCCATCAGTTCTTTGTCCACTAAAATCACTTTGCGTGACGAGACAAAAACGGCTGCAGGGGAGACTATTTTTTAAAATAAGTGAACCAGAGGGAACCTCCGTTCACATTCTGGTACATCTGCTGAACCACGAAGATTGTTAGGGATCTTCAAAGATCGTCAGATTCAGTGATGTGGTTGTGTGCTGACAAGTCAGTGAGCATTCTCTTTGACAACCCCTTACCCTTTTACATACCATTTTTGACAGAAAAGGTCCCTCTTTCGTACACCTTCTATTGCATGACAAATGGTACCCCTTTCACCTACCTAATTTAGAACTCTGCATCCCTTTTAACAGCTGTAAATGCACTGTCTTTTAGATATGAATAAAGCACAAAGCCAGAACGTTTTCTCGAATTTTCCACAGCCATGAAATACATCCGTTAGCCCTTTTGTGCCTTTTTACTGACTGAAATGAGACATTTCCCCAGTCTTTTATATACACTTCAACTTGTAATTCATGTACCTGTGGCCTGAAAAAGGTACCCCTTTCGGGCGTAGCCTTCCCATATAGCATTATAGGAAGTACCCCCTCAGTGGTGACGCCCGCACGATTTACGGGTGAGCCGTGGACACCAAAGCCCGTCCTTTTTTCCGTAAAATTTTGTAGTATTTTTGAAGAATAGTGAGCTTGTCCGTCCTAAATATGAAATCGGAAAACCGCAAGTCACTTTTAATCATCTATCTTGTTATTATGTCACCAGGCCAAAAGAAACAATCGGCTCTGGGGACGAGAATGGTTGCTATTTTTACATTGGAAGGTGGAGGCCTGGGCACAAAATATATACTGTCATTTCCTCTTTCACTTGACCCCGAACTCGGTAACAACTGATCGCGTCGCGCACCCAGTTTCATACGAGGAAGCAAAGTTTACCGCAGATTTAACTGAAGAAATCCCCTAGCAATGCATTGTTTTCCAGTTTGGCTCCTAACCCTCACAGTCATTTTGTCTGGTAAGTTATTAACGATGAGCAGATATATGTATTTGGCTGCATTTTTTTCCAGTTTAGCCAAGAATTGAACGTTTAATTTAGGGGTGTGTTGGGGATACCTAGGTTTGCAATAGGATAGTGTCTCTCTAAGGAATATAATTTTGGTGATTTTCCTTGACTATACGTTTCCCAATCGCTAATATTACCCACGGTTAGCTATTGCATGACCCAAGTGACAGTACTGACGCGGATATTACTGAGAACGATGAAGAGTTTCCAAATCCAAGCATTTATATTTTCAAATATTACAGATCTAGTTTAGATCACGCAAACCGAACTTTTAAACCAGCTTGCGCGATGTTTTTTTAGACTGCATGCGTGAAGGACAGCCATTCATGTTATTATCTTTTATTTTCCTGTATTGCTTGTCTTTTTAACAAGCTCTTTCCCTAGCTAGAATTATTTTGTCACGTTTATATTCATCCGATAAAATTATCCTCTTTGGGTATCCTGTATCCTGATTTGTCTACAGTTGACTCCACTCGGAAAATTAGGGACTTTTCAGTGATATTAACCAGCTTACTGTGAGACATTTCATCGATCATCAGGAAATGGATGTTATAACCAAGAGTGATCATGGAATGCAAACTTTACGTCGTAGAAAGTCTGGAGCCAGATGCATATGATAATAATTTCATTATAAACAATAGAACAAAAAGATTTTGCGTCGTCAACCAATTGTGAGCTTATGCCGAGACGGTGGTGATGGCGCGCGAGAAACAAAAGCTGAGACGTGCCTGTCAACTAAGCTGCTTCGTAAGCAACCACTTCCTAATGATATTGCATTTTCGTCCTTTTTTACTCCATGAAAGTCAAATCAGTTAAATTTAAAGGACTTTTAAGCAATCGCCTCCGGTACTTCACCGAGGCAATAGGAAAAAACAAATTGCATTACGGGTAACGTGAAAATCCCAAATTATGGACAGACGTTGCCTAGACCCTGAAAAGCACTAGATAACATGAATCCCTAGGCCTAATAATTCCGAACGGCCTATTCGTTTTGAGTCACATGATCGTAACGAGTTTGTTTCGGCTAGAATTGACCGAGAAGGCCTGGGAAGACACCGAGCAGGGACCAGGCGATAGGGAGCTTCTAAGCAACCACGACGGCAACGGCAGCGAAAACGTCACTTAAAGCCTGTTTTCATGGAGGTGGGAGACCCAAGATAGGTGAGGTAACATGTGGCGGGTCACCCCATCTATCATGTAAACGGTAATCAAATTAAAATGAGAGATTATATGGACAGGCGGCTTACCCCACCAAAGCGGGTTACCTCACCTAGCTGGGGTCCCCCACCCCCATGTAAACAGGCCCTTAGAAAGCGAGTTCGCGCTGTTTCAAACTTTATTACTCTTGGTCCATTTCATACAAGTTTTTTAATGCTGGGAAATTCTTCTGGAGTTGATTCTAAAGAACTGTATCTAAGTTCAGAAAAAGAAAGAGAAAATTGCTGTCTTGCGTCAACGTCCTCCATCATAAAACTTGAAACTGAGGAAGTTTCACGTCGTAGTCGTGCAACGATCGACGGCAGAAAGAAAGTACTAAAAAGCGTGATACACATGCAGGCTTGTTGTTTTGCCTATCTAAACCTATTGCGTTTTCGCCGTTCTCTTTGCCGTCGCCATCACCGTCACCGTTGCTTAAGTTTCTTATTGGCAATGGTGACCAATCCGAAGCACTACCCTGACCCGGATAGTGACACGTCACAAGTATGGAATTTCTGCGCCCGTTCCTCAGACATCATTTTGCCGGAAATGTAGTCGTGGTGTCGCGAAATTCTTGGTTTGCAACCACGTGACAAGGCGGCCATGTTGAGGGTCAATACAATAGACTTTTTTCTCAAAGAATTTCCAAAAAATAGTTCCCAGAGGAGAGAAATGCTTTTGTTCTTGACCACAAACATGGCCGTCGTGACGTCACAGGCAAACCAGCAATATCGGTTGTTTTCTCAGGCTACTGTACAGAGCTTTCTTGCCAGGCTAGCACTCAAGACGTTACCTGAAACTGGGGAACGGGGAACGAGAACAGGGAACAGGAAAAATGAAAAATGGGATATGGTTAGGTTTTCTCCGAGTTCCCGTTCTTCCGTGATCGTTCCCAGTTCCCCTTCCTCTCTTCTCCAGTTTTG
Source organism: Porites lobata (assembly GCA_942486035.1). Classification (NCBI taxonomy): domain Eukaryota; kingdom Metazoa; phylum Cnidaria; class Anthozoa; order Scleractinia; family Poritidae; genus Porites; species Porites lobata. The sequence continues at coordinate 81,727 of CALNXK010000034.1, forward strand.
GCAACATCGTGGGACGAAGAAGTAGGAGAAAGGAGAAAAGGAGAAAAAAAAAGGGGAGGGCCAGGAGAATAAGCAGAATTGTTTTATCTAGCGAAGCTATCGTTTGGCTTTTTTAATGTCTTTGATTTTCGGTTTAGTTTTTTGTAGGGTTGGTAAAGCTACTCCGAAGCAAAATGATCAACGTGTTGTCTTTTACGTGTTTGGATCAGAGGACATCTACATCGTAGATCCAAAGAGCAAAGCTATTTTGTCTACAATCGGTCCTGATGGGGTTTGTACCAAATCAAATAACAGGTATTCCAGGTGAGCATGCCTAAACAATAATGTCTGCCGAAATTTTTCACATTCCTTGCCTTGAGGTAAATATATATCTAGCATGAGACGCAGTGTTTCATCACCAGATTTTTCATCTGATTTCCAAACACTCATTAAACATTAATTTCCTTTGTATTTTCTTTTTGACTTATCAATGAGTTTGAGAATACAATAGAAATTGTGACATCTTCTGTATTTTACCAGGGATAACTGTTCGTTCGGTCGCAATACAGTGGTGAGAGACAAACTCATCTTCTTCAGCGACATGCCTGGGAATCGAGTTCACGTTATTGATGCGCAGGAGCAAAAGGTAAATAGCTTCCTCCAATTTGTAACTCTGTACTAAGGTCGACAAAGCAGATGATGAGTTCATTAACAAATAATTCTCCGTTCATGTTTTCCGTCTTAAGTGGGAAACCGGAAGGCCCCAAATTAGCCTAACGGTTATATTCTCGCACCTCATGACTTCGTTGCTGTTTGCTGGCGTCATCAGTTACAACACATACTCGGGAAAAATAGAAATCTGTTAGCAACCTCATCCCCAGGTTATTTCGGGCAGCCAGCGCCCCTATCATTAGGGGCACCCAACGAGAATGTAGTTCAAAACCACGTAAACGTGGCATTTTTGAACGTATTGTAGTATTTAAACGGTACCTAAAGGCATATTTTTATCCCCTAAAAATTTTTCATCTGTTCGGATTTCCTAGCTGAGAGTCTAGTGATCCGAAAATTATAGGGATCAGACCTTACCTTTTCGAAAATTTCAGCCAGAAACAAGGCTTCCGAAAATTCTAGGTAACCTTTTTAGGGTAAAAATCCGTTGAAAATGGGCAATTATACCATTTTTTAGATGTTCGAAAATCCTAGGAGAGGCAGGCAAGCAACAAATCTTACAAAAAATGATCCGAAAATTCTAGATCTCAAATCGTCTTCCGAACAGATAATTTTCCGAAAATTGTCGTTGGGTGCCCCTGTATCATCGTCTGTACTATTGTTATAAATTTCTATTTCTTGTATATTATGGGGTGAAATAAAGTGTTGTTGTTGTTGTTGTTCTCATTTTCTAATATGTCGGCGGCCATATCGAAAAACGAGTCGAGAATACCCTGGGGACGAGGTTGATCTGGGAGTTAACCATGCCTTTTGTTGACACCATGTAAACAGTCGCGTAACGATTGGTAAACGAGCACCCGAACTAGTGTGGACCACAACATTGAACGCGTTTACACGGGTTACCAAATAAGTGTGGACGTGGTCTGAAGCTATGCATGTAAAATAGACGTAAACCGATTATACAGCTGTTTCGAGAAAGTTTAGTTGAAAAAAGCGTAGAAGTGAACGGGACAATCCAGCCTCAAGATAATCTTGGACCAGTGAATTTAATTAAGTCAAATAAATGAATGAATATCAGACTCGCTTTTGGCAGTCCGCATAGCGACGATCTTAGATCGTGGGCCATATGGATGACGAAGGTTTTGGGTTGTCATACTGTAAATACCATTTCGATTCGAAAGTTTGAAAACTGTGCAAGATCGAGAAGTGTATTGGTCCGCTTTGTCTAAAAACTCCCAAGGATCGTTAAACAAAACGATGAGAGAAAACAAGCCAGGACACTGTGTATACAACTGTAAAATGGCCAATTAATATCAACATTTTGCCTCCAAAGGTCGTGGAAACAATCCTAACAGAGGGCTACCCGTATGATTTGTACTACCTACATTGGCTGAAGGAGGTCTGGGTACATTCCTGGACCAACTCTACTTTTGACGTCATCAACACCGATGGAAGCCTGAAAAAGACGCACAAGGCTATCAAGGCGCATGTGCAACCAGGTCAGTACAGAGTGTTAAAGAGTGTTGGTTGAGTGTTGGCGTCATTTTTTTGGTGTGTAACCAATGAAGAACGAAATCTGAGCTTATCTTAACGTATCATAAATTTCAACTTTTTCTCGGCGGATTGCACCTTAAGATTGAAAGAGTTTAGCCTCACCGCGCAAGGCAACAGTTGTAAGTTCATCCTGCGAGTTTTACAGCTTTGGAATGGACTTTTTAACTCCGCCTTTACAGAACGCGGGTGTAGGTTAAATTTCTTCTGTCCATTAAGGGTAGTCTTGCTTTGTTGTCGAAAAAAAAACCAATTAGATCATTTATCTAAAGATTACACATTAGAATGGAGAAACTAAAGAAAGCGATGCATGATCATGCATGTTTTCCTGCTCGCGAAACCGGCAGCATGTTTTCTGTTAGTGGCCTGAGACCGGCTACAGATGTGTTTTGTTAGCTTCAGTTTGTTAGGATTTCGTAGAAATCCCTCCTTAATTTTGTTTTACCCATGTTGTACACTGACAAAGCTCTTGTCGAACTGTATACGTTCTTAGGTTGGACACACGGGTACATGTTCGCTGACCCAGAGGTGAAAGACGGTAAAACTGGTTACATCACTCACTTGTTCAACCCAGGCCTGCACCAAATTGACCTCATAGCCAAGGCATACAAGACCTTTGTTAACGTTTCTGACTACGACTGCACCGGAACTCTGAACTTCGTTTACAGCCCTGTGAACAAACACGCCTTCTTTGATTGCTATAGATCGAGTACGAAGGTTGCATTGTTGGAGATGAACCTCAGCAATGACACAATTGTCCGTAAGTGGAACATCGCTGGGGTCCCATATGCTTCACCCGATGGCCGCTACATCGTTGCACTCTACAAATCTGTCAACGAGTCGACGAACCTGCTCCTTGCTAGTAAAGTTTATGTGCTGGTTATTCCTGGCAAGGACAGTGCTACCATTTTGAAGTCCACATTAGATATCGATGGTGGCGTAAGCGACCTTGTTTATTATGAGAAGGTCGAAAAGAAGGGAAGTTTTATTGCTTACATCAGTCTTATTTACAGCGACAAGATAGCAGTGTTAGATCTCGACTCTCTCGACTCTAGTAACCACCAAATCAGCTACGTCGAAAACGTTGGAAACGTCCATTCAGCACCCGGTATGCACTCCGTAAGTCGACCGTTGGTAGCATCGGGTCCCTGGCTTGTGACTCCAGCCACTGCTGACCAATCCCTTGCCATCATCAACATCGCCACGCAAGAGCTGTATGGGATGATAAAGGGTGTGGTTAAGGGTAAGGGGATGGTAGCATATAGGGAGATAGCAGCATACTCAACGACGCCATATCCCAAAGGAGCTGGGAGAAGCTTTTGTGGTTCAAAGGCGATTGTGATGTTCACCTTGCTGTATACTCTGTACATGTTGATGGCCGGCTAGAAGAAAGGAAATTCTAAGGCTATATTTACACCTCGTTAGGAAAAGTCCTTTAGAAACACTTTCGCCAAAATCAATTTACACCACCACTAGTTTGTCCTCCAAATCTTATAGGGCGTGTTCGGGATGCAATAACCCGCATCAATAGTTAATGTGATTTTTCTTTTTTTATTAACGAGAAGGGCATACACAGATTCCCACCAAAATGCGTGCATTTAATGCACGGTTATATATTTTAAGTAGCTGTCTCTACTGTTAATAAAGAGAACTGGGTAATGAATTTTGGTCTCATCGGAGTCAGTATAGTAGAAAAATAGGGTAAGAAGGCCGTGTAGTACTTACAACTGGGGAAAAGGTGGAGATGAAGTTAGGAGAAGTATGGACAAATAACGTATAAAATGTAGGCAATCATAACTTTCTGCAGGATAGTTAGAGGTCTCAAGATCAGAAGTGGAGGACCATAGCTCAGTTTGACTGGACAATCAATCAATGTCATAGAAGCAAATCATAAATTAGAAGACAAGTAACTGTTTTGAGTAGTAAGTGTCTTTATCGACGTCTGATGGGTTTAGTTTGTAAAGAAATTGTGGTGTTAATTAACGACTTTGTAAACTGAGGTGAATAGTGTATTGGTTACCGTAGTGCAAAGATTGGGAAACTATCGACGTGTTGCCCTCAGATCCTTGCCTTTTTAATGCACACCAGGTGGCGTTTCCCGCCAATCACCGCGAAGTATAAAACACAACACAGTTAGAAACTTTTGACGCCAAATGTATTTATTTCAGTTTACTCTATTTGAACATTTCTAGCCGATTTATTCTTAAGCGTGCGGGAAATTCTCAGCAAATGAACCTCTTTACTGGGTGCCGCTGGGTTTTAGTTGTGTAGAATGGTTTCGTACATGCTTTGCACTCCCATAACCACGTCCATAGCGCGCGTCTTCAAGGACAACTGTAGAAACAACAAACACGAGTTAGAAACGACGATAAAGAATTCAAAAATGAACTGGAACTAAATTGCAGTCAAGGCTCACGTGAGGAACCGTTCCGAATCCCCCCGCATTAACCTCGTCTGAACGATACCTCCAGTTCACAGCAGGTTATATACAATGACACCACTCTTCATTAAATCGAACGTTTTTTCTACGCTTTACACCGTCTACACATATTTGACTCGTATTCTAATTGGTTGGTTTACTTGACTGTTTGTATCCACCGTGATTAGTTTTAGTAGTTGCTAACTTACGACACTCAATTAAAAACCATTCCAAACCACGCGTCATCACAGAAACCCGGGATCAATTAAGGGCCTGTTTACATGAAAGTGGGGGACCCCAGGTAGGCGAGGTGACCCGCTTTGGTGGGGTAACCCGCCCGTCCATATAATCTCTCATTTTAATTTGACCACGTTTACATGATAGGTGGGGTGACCCGTCGCATGTTACCTCACCTATCTGGGGTCCCCCACCTCCATGTAAACAAGCCCTTAATAAAACTCTTACAAGTGTAATTAACAAGTGTAGCTATTGTTTTCAGACCCTAAAACAATAGCTACTCTTGTAAATAAAAGTTTTATTAAGCTGACCCAGTATGTTCTTTCACACTGAACAAACGACTCGTTTTCAGCTGTGGGGCATTTAACAGGGTACACCCTGGGGATACTCGATAATAAAGCAAGCGTTCTTTGATTCACATGTTTTAAATAAGCGCCGGATTCAGCTACAGGGAATTTAGGACATGAGACGTTAAATAAGGCTTAGAAAGGATAAAATGGTCCCTCAAAAAAGACTTTTTAACGGCCAGTTGGACTGATTAAAGTAGCCTTTGAGGGCTACAGTTTGTACAGTTTCTAACAACAGGAAAGTGAAATGACCAGCGCCGGGTTACTTACCTGTACCACAGGATTACCAGGCTGCATCTTAAGCTCTGCTAGAACCCATATTCCATTGGTAAATTTCAATGATTGATACAACATGTCCTGGGAAAAGAAAAAATCCATGAGAACATAAATGCCTTAGGTTAACACATCCACAGGTACAACCTCCTAACGCAGCGCCATCAGAATCTCCCAGAAATCAACAGTTGAGCTGGGATAATAAACATGATATCATTAAATGGAAGCTCTACTGCATAAAGACGATTATCGCATCAGTTCTTTGTCCACTAAAATCACCTAAAGTGAACTTAGAATTTTGACATTTTTTCAACCAAACTTCGGTCACTTTTCTAACAGTGGAAATTTCCCTTTAAGATAACATTTAAAGTAATAAGAAGAACAGTAATGACTGCAAACTGAACTCACCTGGCCTTCCACAGTGCGTTTAGCGATGGTGAAAACATTGTTGGCTGAAAGCTTTGACTGAGCCACGTCTACAGTAAAGTAAAAAGAACGAAAACAATGACACTTTTTTAATACTCGCTACTTTCAAAATTTCACTGGCCAATGAGAAGAAAAAGTTTTACCTGAGGAAAACATGATGTTAGAGACTTGATTTTGCACTTCATTTTCCGCAGGAATATCCTTCCAAGTTGCTAAAAAGACCTTGCGGTCTACAAGAAAAAGAAAGTTTGATTCAGCCACTATTTTCTTGCTGAAATGGAACTAAGAAAATTTAGAACGCGAGCGCTCAGAGCCACGCGCGGCCGCGGGCGAAAAGGTAAAATTATGTGAATTAATGGTAAAAGGAGAAGAGATTCAGCCCTCGTTCCTCGCGGCTTCACCCCTCGCCCCTCACGCGTGCTCTCGATCTACTATGACTCAAAAGAAACATAAGAGACTGCTCGCTTACCCATTTGTCCGTCTTCAGCAAACAGCACATTATAAGGAACAACACAACTGAAGTAGAACACGTCCACATTATTCTTAATAGCAACTTGAAGGTTGGTTAATGGGTCCATTCTCTGAACAGCTCCAGCTACAATGGATCAAAAAAAACAATGCTCGATTTGCCAAGTCAATATGTGCACTATTGTCTCGTTCTATTGGGTGAAGTTTATTGTGTTATTGTCTAAGGGGCAGGAATCGTTGTTGTGTTCTTCGTGACGTAACTCGAGACTTGCTATTCCCATGGTATATCGAGCACCAGCCCTTGTCATGATGTGGCTTCAAGGTCCTTCCTTGCTGGAAATTACAAATGAACAATCCTATACAGGACAAAAAGTTTTCTGTAATACCGCCCTCACGTTTGAACAGGGGGCGCTATGACCTCAAAATTAGTTGGGGTGTCATTCTTGAGTACCGCAACTTCCACTAAAACCCGGAGCTTTTTGGAAGGGAAGTACTTGCAATCAGAAACGCCGTCTTTAAAGCAATCACGTATCTTTTACCACAAATATCGTGCTTTTTTAAACCAACAGGTAGATACATTGGGAAAGACTGGCAGTTTGCAAACATCATCCCTGGATAGGTAACACCCACGAATAACCGCCACAATGAGAAGAAAAACAAAATAAACTACAAAGATGATATGTCTTGATATTTGAACAAATTCTCTCCAGTAGTACCATAAGAAATGTATGAAACTCAGTGTAGAGAAAATGAATGTTGATATTGGGGCTTTAAGGGTCAAGAGTTCTTTGTTACCACATACTCGTGTTGACAGGAAGCGAAGTTTCAGTTGAACTGTTGGCGAGTAAAGGAGTTGGAACGTTCAACGGTGAGGCTGGAGCAAGGCCAAAACTGGAAACGAAAAAACTGTAGTTACTACACATGGCAAAAAAATTTAATTCGGCAATATTGAAAACAAGTTCATAGTGAAAAGTAACGAGTGGCTAACTTTCTTTTTTCTAACACCTGACACTTAAGTAATCATAAATTCAAACCACAATACACAGAAGGAGATAGAGAACATGGCACTTTGAAGTGTGGTCAAGTCCATTTCTGATCGGCATAGCCTTTGAACGTGTAGGTCACGCTATCTCATCTCTTTTAAGCTTTGGTAACCAAAATTTTCAAAGCAAAGAAGAAGATGGGTAAAATAGCAAAAGAAAACGAAAGGCCTTTCTTGTTTTTGACGTAATTACACATTTTTTGCTTGTCTTTTCCTCTTTGCTTTTTATTTAATATTTGTTTTAAAAGTTGTAATCTTCTACCAGAAACCCATTTACGCTAGCTAGTAGACGATTTACGCTAGCTAGTAGTTTGAGATGGACTTGTAGTTAACCCGTGCTCTAGGCTTCAAAGTGCGAAGTGGATAAATTATATGTACACGTATTCCATGTACAACAACTAGTGAAACAGAACAGTATCCAAATCACCTGTTTTTGTTAAATTGAACTGCGAAATCTCCCATGGCCTGCATGGCTCTGTTGGAAAATTGCAGGTCCATGTAGATCTGTTCTTGGCGACGAGAAAACGTCCCTAGAAAATTAACAACAAAATGTCTTCATTAAACCCAAATACACATTTACATTAAAAGCAGGCTAAAGTGTCTGTAGCCATATTCTATGTTCCTAACCGCAATATAACCCCAAAATCCTATACACAGAGTGTCTTCCTTTTTGTCCACGACAGGGTTCGTACTCTTTTGAGTTCTTTAAATTCCATGACTTTCCATGACTTTTTGATGACCTTTTCTAGTTTTCCTTGACCTTAAGTTTAGCTGTTATTTTCGAAAATTGTTTTAGCATACTTTTTTTACCTTGAACAGTTCAACAGAAACAAAGTCTGGTATCCACCACTGAAAATGCATGACGTTCGCGCTGTTTAATTACTCCTCTTTATCTTACGTTAACCCTGCCTTGTCATCTGCAGTAACTACTCTACCAAACAAAACTTTAATTTTCAAGGACCGACAATTAAATTCCATGACTTTCCAAGCCTCTAAAACGAATTCTTAAATTCCATGACTTTCTAGGTTTTCAATGACCTGTACGAACTTTGCGCAAATGAATGAATACACTGTTCTGCGTCGAAACAACAATAGTCCTCACTTATAGAAACAAGAAGACGCCCGAAGGCGTTTACGAGGGATGTGTTGGTGTAAGAAAGAATTACCGTTATGTTGAATGGCAATGGAAAATTGAGTAGTGTATGGAACAAATGTGTGCAGGAGAGACGGAGATGTCCTTTTAAGAACTAATACACTAGAAGATGAGTTACACACAAGGGTTCCTTTGCTACTCAAAACAAAACTTACATCAATAATACCACCATATATGTTAGGAGTATGGATAGTTCACTAAAATTTGCATTCCTTTACTAAAATCCTCAAAAAAGGCACTTCCAAATTCAACAATAACATGTAATGTCAGGAGCCCATCAAATTTGATGGGCTCCTGGTAATGTATCATACTTCCAATAACTACAGGGTTGCAAGGTTGTGCTCTAGGGAAGATTTCGGAGAGCCCTTCGGGCTCCCCAAGCATTTTTAGCTGGGGTGCCCGGGCCTCCAAGTTGGTCGCCCAAATTAATAAATCAATGAGCTGTTAGTTAATTATTAAAAATTAAACAAATTATTTCCTTAACAAGTCAAGCAGAATTTTGTGAATATTTTTTTCATGAAAAATCACATCCCTTTGACCTCCGGAGCGTGCGAAAAAAAACCCCGCATGTTGTCATATGAAAGTAACTTTTCGTGCCATGAGAAACATGGGCAACGCCGCCGAATAGTTCATGTTTTTTAAATGGCAAAGTAAGATTCTGGTCTGTTTATGTATTTTTTATAAAAAAGAAAATTGGGGTAAAAAATAAGGGCACTATTCTTTTTACTAATCATTTTGATTTAGGTTGAAAAGAAAATTTGCTTATTAAGATTGATTGAGATCCCCTGGAGCTTTCCAGGAAAACTGTTATGATTTCAACGAAACCGCGGTCCCCCCCGGGGGGTTACGTCGGGTAATTTTTGCTTCGTATGTGCCGCTGGCCTCTCAGAGCCCCTAGACCCCATATTAGTCACTCTTGGGCAAATATGTAATTTTTGCGATCCCAACTTAGTCACTTTCTATTTATTTATCTACCTTATCAATCCTTTAAATAGGTCATCAAAAAATGAATTGACCCATTTTTTAATAAATTGAATGAAGAACACTTTACTTTTCACCTACAGGTACGTTTGCTAACCGTAAATATGAACAACTCTCATACCCCAAAAATCCGAAAATGTGCGGCCCCATTCTAGTAACTCTTTTGAAAATGCAACCCCATTATAGTCAATCCAGTCGTGAAAATGCGACCCCATCCACCGGCATATCTCCCCATTAGCCTCTTATAAGGAAGTGCCCCACCCCCCGGGCCGCCCCAAAACTATTATCTCTTTTGAATAGATCATCTTGTTGTAAAGTCGTCGTTTAAGCGCATAAACGGAAGTATTTTCTTTCTATATTATCGGTGAAATGTTCAGGACAAATGTGGATTCGGTTAGCTTTCGCGTATTTATTTTTAGTACGTGATACGTAATGCCGTGTCACGACACGAAAGACAACGCGGGATTTTATAGATTTATACCCCCTTTATACCCGATTCTAGAACAATCACAATAATAGTCGTCTCTTTTCTTTTTTATACATCGTATTTTACTGGAATAACAATCTTAGTTATGTTTTAGCCTCGCAGACACAGCAGTAAAAAAAGGTAAAAATAAAAGACCGACTCCCGTGTTTATTCAGCGATTTTTCAAAATACAAAACTACTGTTTTGCGTCGCCGACCGTACTTTACGCCTGTCAGAGCAAAAGTAACAATTTGTTTAGAAAAACTAACTAATGAACCATCCTAATTTGAAGGAAAAATTTCAATGTTATTATGAAAAGCTGTTACTATCGAAAACTGTGCAGCTTGTCACGTTCATAGTCAAGGATTATGTTACATGTGAATTCACGTGAAACGACCTTTGAACATCAATACAACGCGTGCCCGCTGCCCGATTTAACAACATTTTCTTAAAGCTTTTTGATAGACATGCTACTTATTGCTACTTACAAGTCGACTTCAAGAGTTTCGTAGCGAGCTGAGCGTTCTTTTTAAGCCGTGAAGCCACCGAGCGAGCTACGATTTCGCAAGTAATAAATTCTAGACATTCTTAGCTGTTTGACTGTAAATCAACAGAAACAAGAAACCAACACCAGCAAGTCGCCCGGCTGGGCCACCTAGACAATATTTTCAGTCGCCCCAGGCCAAGTCTTGCCGTGCGCCGTTAGATCTAGTGCACAGCTAGCCTCCCCGCAGACGTCCTTTGGGGTTCGTTGAGAAATGAATGCGTGACAAAAGAACCCCAAAGGACGTCTGCGGGGAGGCTAGTGCACAGCCTTTACTCGTCGTCCTCCTAGAGCTACGCTGTAATCTTACTTTTCGGGAAGTACTTCATGTCAAGCCATCATATAGTTGTCCATATACTTCATCTCACTTATCTTCTTTGGTAGCTTTCCTTACTAAAGATACTTTTCTTCTCTAATTTAGTTTAGGTGTATACCTTACTTATGATTCTCTACTAACTTGAGATGTTTTGTTTACTTGAGGTGCTTTACTTACTTGAAGTGCTTTGCCTGCTTGAGGTGCTTTACTTACTTGAGATGCTTTGCCTGCTTGAGGTGCTTTACTTACTTGAGGTGCTTTGCTTACTTGAGATGCTTTGCCTGCTTGAGGTGCTTTACTTACTTGAGGTGCTTTGCTTACTTGAGATGCTTTGCCTGCTTGAGGTGCTTTACTTACTTGAGGTGCTTTACTTACTTGAGATGCTTTGCTTGCTTGAGGTGCTTTGCCTGTTTGAGGTGCTTTGCCTGCTTGAGGTGCTTTGCTTACTTGAGGTGCTTTACTTACTTGAGGTGCTTTGCTAATTCCATATTCAAATCTACTCCGGTTTCATCCATAACTGGATAGGCAGTATCATAAAAAATCTATCCATAAGATTATGCACCAACTTTAAATCATACTGACTAAATATCGGTTTTCTTATAGTATAAGGAAAAAATATGTCATATACATCCAAACAACGATCAATCACCTCAAGCCTTTTTTTAATATCTAACTTTTTTTCATCCCAAAGATCAAAAAGTTTTAAAGATTTATTACAATTAAAATCACCCATACCATTAAAAAGAAAACCAATATTTCTAAGCATTAAATATGCTCCAGTATCATCCTCTGCTATTTTTTTTCTAAATTCTCTATAATCTTCATCAAATGTCTTATGTTTATTCTGATTTAAAATCACAAATTCCGTAAACCATTCTCTCTCTCTTTTAAAAGGAGTTGGTAATTTAATACACTTATCTCCAACAAAAACTTCATCAAATTTTTTCGAATTCACCATTTTTATTTATTAAATTAGATTATCTTTAAATCATTAAACTTTGATTTAGAGTAGTATAGAGGGGATGACTTCCAGATAAACTCAAACCCTATCATTTTCCCTGGTTAATTTCCCTTCTGAGATAAAGCGAGTTCGATTATTGACGGAATATTTTTAAACTGAGCGACAGCGAGTGGAGCCGAGGGGAAGCGAATAGAGCGAACGACTGAGCGAGCGACTATGAACAACCGAGGCGAGCGAGCTGACGGAGCGAAGTTTAAAAATATGACGGAAATAATCGGAACGAGTTTATCGAGGAAGAGAGAAATTAACCAGGGAAAATGATAGGATTTGAGTTGAGGTGGAAGGCATCCCCTCTATACTACTAACAACAGCCAAACGTTCTATGAGTGAGTATGCGAGTCTTCTCTGGGCCTGGTTTTAATCCATTGATGTGTAAGCTTAGAAGGAATCTCGGTGGTCTCCATTCCTGGCTATTGTCAGAGAACCCTCTCTCTGGCTTCCTCGCTACCAGCTCCACTCCGGATTACGGTAAGAGTGGAAGCCTGGGCACCATACACTTGACCATATCGCGTCAGTCACTCAAAGTCAGCGAGGAAGCAATATCTACCGCAGATAAATCACAAGAAATTCCCGAGCAATGCATTGGTTTTCAGCTTCGCTTCTCATTTTTGCAGTCATTTTGTCTGGTAAGTTGTTAACGTTGAGCAGACTCGCCTATTTGGCCGCAATATTTTCCAATTTGCCCAGTATTTGACTGGGAGTGTGTGTCAAGGATTCGGTTTTCAATATGATACTGTTTCTCTAAGTAATATAATTTCGGTGATTTTCCATGATTATGCATTTTCACAGTCGCTAATATGACCAATGATAAGCCACTGACGTAAGTGGCCGTTAGGCGCGGGGATTTAACTAAGTCAAACGATAACAATTTCCTCATACCAGCACCTATATTTTCACGTTATTGCAAAACTTCACAGCGCGCAGTAATACAGAAGCTACAGTATGTCTGGAGTCTGGAGCTTAGTTCTGGCTTCGCTGGGTAATGTATCGAAAAAAAGGACAATGAAAACGTATAACGCAATTTTGGCGTTAAGACATACTACTCCGAAGTGTAGTCGGACAAGAGGTCGTTAAAGGCGCGGGTGGGTCTTACGCAGGTTTCACGGACATTAAAAAGAAGAAATTAGGCATCACGGTGATTAAACTTCCGTATTCGCGTTTCACAAAAATTTCCGAAGTGAAAGGACTGTAATTCACGGATTTTAGTTTGGTATTTTCACCTTTCACGAAAATTGAAGACGCTTAATGCTGTATCACGCAATAACCCCTTTCGCATAATTCAAAGCGCATGAAGCATTCCAGACCACAACAAACCTCCGAAGTGAACTATTGTTTCTATTTTGTGCGACAAAAATTCCAGAAATAAACCAAGCTAAGCCTGAGCGCTTTGGAATGCATTTTCATAAACAAATACCGTTGTTAGGTTCGCTTTTGAATGTTTGTGGTTTTATCTACTATTATCAAAGGGGTTGTTTTTTTTCACGGCTGGCTGTTCTTTTCGTTTATAATGCCAATTGCGTGACCTTTTTCGATATGGAACTTGAGCAATTACTCGTGAATGACCAAAGTACAGCGTCTTGCCAAACAATCAATAGAGTAAAACCCCGCGACTAAGAACCTGGATTTAAGAACCTGTTAGGCTAAAGTTTGCCAGTTAAGCCCCCTCTTTATAAGAACCTGTTTAGCCTAACATTTGAAACAGTTTCTTATTTTCTATAATCTATGAAAAAATTCAGTACACTTGGGAAAACAAGAGAAGTCAAGATTCAGAATCCTCTTTGGAGACAAAGGTGTCGTATCACTCCAACTACAATCTAACGGTCTGCAGGTTTTATATGAGGAATAAGCTGAACCACTGAATACTCTTAGCTTAATTGTATTTTTTTTCTTCAGAAAATAAGAACCTATTTAAGAACCTAAATAGGCTCAATTTATGCTTAACTTGGAAACATCCAGGTTCTTAGCCGCGGGGTTTTACAGTATGTCTTCCAAGCATACGTCGCAAACAAGGAAAATGATGAAAAACTGTTAGGCTAACAAGTTTTCAAAAGTCACAATTGCAATCCATTTTAATCTTCTTCAAGTTTGTCCATTCGTGCCTCCTTTTGTATTTGCTGTGTTATTTATATCCCTAGTGAGGTCAAGATGGCTGGATATTGGCCAATTTTGTTTCTTTTCATTCCTTTCAAAACAAGCCCCAAAGACTAATTATCAGCCGTAGCAAGAGAAACAAGTAATTCAAAAACAGCATGCAAAGAAGGAAGCCGCAGGCTGAGGGAACATTCGAGAAGGGTCATAAACGTGATCAACTCCCTTGATATTGTGAAATTTTAAACAAAGGATGGTACGTGCACCGACCGGTTTACCCATGTAAATGGAAAACAACCAGATTTGATACCGGCAGCAAAAGTAAAGCAAAATCTGCGTAAACCTAATAATTACTCCACATATATGCCTCTCCTGCAGGGAAGTAAGCTTTCACTTTTGAACGAAGTTTGCACCTAGAAAAAATAAGTAGCAACTTTAGCATTCTAAAGTTACAACAAATTTGCTCAACTGGCCGCGAACGTAGGTAAAACTATTTGTTTTGTGCATTGTTTTTACCTCATAGATTGCAAAGGTTTTACTCGTAATACTGAGAGAAAGTTTACAGAATTTGTTTAAGATAACGGGTTTTACGCTCCATATTAAGACGGATGAACTATTAATTCAGTGAAAGGATTTTTTTCGCCCCTTTAAGGGAATCCGGAATCCAGAGTCCTAGGAACTTTCGCTTATGGAATCCTAGCCCGTTCCAGGCTCCAAGGTAGTGGTGAAAAGTCGTTCAGTAAAAAGGCGTAAAAAGAAATGCGAAAAACGCGCGGGGGCTGGGGAGAGACATTTTTCCCGCCGCCACCGCCCCTTTCCCAAGTCACGCGCGTCTTATTTTCGCTCTGCTCGTTTTAACACGTTCCCACCATACTATCTGAGAGCCTGGCACAGGCTAATGGAATCCAGGATCCTGGGCTTTGGAATCCGGAATACACTCAAGGATTTCGGAATCCCACTAACGATTGGATTCTGGAATCCATTACCTAGCTAGAATCCAGAATTCAAGACTATCCTTGAATCGCCCCTCACATGGGGCGATTTTTTGCCAAAACCAGGGTGCAAAGAAAATCATTTTTACAGCTTGCCATTTGGGCAAGCTGAAACTAGCATTTACTAGCCCAGACGTCATTTCAACTAGCCCCCAAAACGTTTTGACTAGCAGAACTGATTTCACAGTTCTTCTGTTAATCGAATTCCTCAAAAAACATCACTTGCTCGTCGGGCAAGTTGAAAACAGAATTCAATAGCCCGATAGCAAAATCCACTAGCTCCAGCCTATCGGACACTACTTTCTTTGCACGCTGAAAACGAAAAGACTTCGTAAAAAATTATTTGCACATGCCACAGCGCGCGCAGATGACAAAACTCATCTCATTCCAGTTATCGATGCACTCGGGAGGATTGCTAAGCGCTCAAGAACTCCGGTCCTCGCCCCTACTTATTCATGTTCCCGGTCCGCTATACTACAGTCCGACCACCTGTTCACACTACGCCAAAGTGTGGCAAAGAGCCTATCCGATAGGTGACGCTCCACAGGCTTTCTAGATCGGCGCTGCACAGCTTCGCTCCGTTACAGAAATTGCGCCGAAATCATTGCTCTTATGTGTGAACAAAAGCACGGTTTTCGATCCGGTATGGTGTGAAAATAGCCTTAGTTGTTACCTTCATCAGCTGCACAATGGGAATATGAAGAACACTAGTACCGCTCGCGCTATTGAATTTGATCATAGTCTCTCCAACGGAGTGTCAGTTGAGAGACTATGATTTGATGCAGGCATAAGCGAATATTCT